>KZ510653.1:2936-20465 GCA_002844005.1 Limosa lapponica baueri | reverse complement strand
CAATTCCCTAATTCCATGACACCTGTGACAAGCTACACCAGCAACACACAGCTCAGGGATTTCCTGTGTCTCCGTCAAGTTTGTAGCCTCTTATTGCATGAGACAACTTCACAATAACTCCCCTGGAAAGTTAACTTGTAATATAATCTAATGGCACTGCCTAAAAGCAGAATGTTTTCCCTGTCCCTATTTCTGCTAATATTTTTAGCTCACTCCGCCCCTGATTTGTGCTTCAATATTAAGACCAGAAAAACAGCTCAGAAAAGTGTCAGGGGGAAGAAAAAAAAAGAGAGACTAATGCAAGAAGATGCTCACCTGGCCCAGAAAAGCATTACCAAAGGATACCTGCAGAACAAATGGTGTGGTTTTCATGCAGTGTGGCTTTGAAGATTATACTGTTCCAGAGATTCGATGCTCAAGTGCTAAACTGAAGTCCCAAAATACAAACACTTAGGAAAGGAACCCTCTGCCAAGAGACACAAACTTCCAATCATCTCCAGCAGCAGGGAAGGAAGAAGAACGGCCAAAGTGCTTTACACCAGGGGATCAAAGCAAGAGGAGAGAAGTAACGTAAGAACCTCCCCTCTCCCCCAGCCAAAGTCTTGTCTCCTCCCTCTTCTTCCGTCAGTTGATCAATACATTGCTTTTGCTTCGGAGGCAACATTCTCCCCAGTGACTACTGTCCGATTCGAATATTTATTCATTTTAGGATTTCAAGCTCCCGCCAAACTCGGCAGGTTCCAACACGCTCCACAGAAGCCCTGGCTTTTTACCAGATTAAAAACTCCCTTCGTGGTTGGGTCGTCTCCAACTTTTCACTAATCATCTGGTCTTCATCACTTGGCCTTCAGAAAGGGAGAACCAGGGGCCGTGTTCTCTAGGTATTTACAGTGTATGAACAAACAAGAAGGTGGAGTATTCACAAGTGGCTGCCCGTGGACGGGCAGGGTCTCGGGCCATGGTCGACGCTCACCTGCATAGCTCCGTCCCACCCTGCTGGACTCGTGCTCCAACACCAAATCCAGCCCCTGCTGCAGTTACCCAACACCAAAAGGCGTTTTATGAGATCCTGAAAAGGATGGGATATTACGTAGCATAAGAGGAAATAAGCCAGAGCCACCTCGGCTCTCTTTTGTGTTGCTAAAGGTAACCAACACGTGGATGAATTTCTGTTTAAAAAAATAAATCACGTCCAGTGGAACACCCCAGTACAATCGGTCTCTGAGTTACCACTTAGGAGGTCTCTCCATGTGCCTTGGGGTGAAAAACAGTATCTAGGGCAGCAGCAGCAACAGGTGAATGGCTGTGTAATATTTCAACCTGCAAATCTCTGTTTTGCTTTTGCTCACTCTTAAGCTGACTGCCACGGGGCTGTGCGTCTCACGAAAAGAAGGGCGCTGTTTTTAACGAGTCTGACTCCACACCTGGAGGAAAGAATCCACACGCACAAGTTTCTGTTATCACAAATTCTTTAAATAGGCTTAGTCTTGTACAAACCCAGGACTTCGGGAGCAAGTATTTTTGTCTGAATGGGTGACTTGACCTCTCGCCTGCTGCCGGCTCCACATGTTTGCACAGAGAGAAAGAGGCACTGGAGTGATTCCTGAGCACGCCCCGGAGAGGGGAGCTGAACGGGCTGCGGCTGCGGCAGGATCGGGAATTTCGAAGCATTTCCACCCCTGAGGGGCACAGACCTCATGGAGCACCTGCCTCGCTGCTGCACGGTTAACCAGGGACGCACACACACACAGGGTTTTTTTGTACTCCGCAGTAGCCTACTGCATAGGAAAACAAACAGGGTGGGACAGGAGAGAGGAATGAGGAAATTCCCTCCAGGGCCTGTTTCTTTCCCTCTCGGTCCCCATCATCCCAGGTCAGAGGAGCCACAGCCTCCATTTCACGACCTCCTCAAATTCTTAAGGAAAACAGCAAGACTCAGAGCTGCACACAGGACTTCTCTTTCTTTAAGGCATCACCTTGGAGCGGGACCGACCTCAGCACTCGGGCAGGCTCCGTTCAGACAGAGGTTTCCATCCCTCTGCTGCAATGCCAGCTTGGCAGCTCGGCAAACCAGGGAGACGTGCAGCCAGGAGCAGGATCTGACAACAACAAACTGTCAGCTCAAGTTCAGGATTAAGACTTACTTTCACCCTCCACTAATATTTAATCAGTGCCACCTCATCTCACACACACAAGGAAGCCACATTTGCAACTCCAGGGCACAGGGAAGGGGAGGAAAAATAGGTGTCTTATGCCAGTGCACAGCAGGAACAACGGGTAAACGAGCTGAACCCGGTGAGATGCCAAACAAAGTCACCTTCTCAAGCAGGTCTAAGCCATAAGACAACTGCCATTACACATAACCTCCACAACAGTTTCCCAACCTATTGCTTCTGCCCTGGAAACAGTTAATCCAGAATCCTGCCACTCCACAGTAAATCAGAGTTTTTCCTGTGGCAAACAGCCTCCCAGACACCCAAGGGAGATACACCTTTTAATGCAGAGACACAGGACATGCAGAAACAGGACAGTTTATGGGAAGGATCTGCCAAGCTCCCAGAAAGTACCATACAGATCAGCTTGGTCTGAAACACGGTGTGTAAACAGAGCTTCCTTAAAGTCACATTCAACAGGAATGAAGCCCCTTTCCAAATCAGAAGTCTAACAGGATTAACAACGGAGCCCTAAATCAACGCCCATTACAGCAGCCAACTCTTCCCTTCCAAACAGCGCCTCATCCTTCCCATGCCAGCTCTGAAAAAGCAAGAAATAAAACTAATTCCCCTTGCTCTGCCCAAAGGGACCAGAGCCTTAAAAAACACCTCTTCAGTCTCCTTTACATTAGTTACTTGTCCAGCAGAGACGGTGCTTGCCGCAGTGGCCCACGGGCTGGCTCCTGTCTCCCACAGCCGGGGTGATCCTTACCTAGATCTCTCCACCAACGCCTCTGGTAGCACCAACAGCGCCAGGGGTCCCCTCTCTTCTCCTGAACAAGAAGTGAAAAAGATCTGGTAAGATTTACTCAGAATTAAAATGAACGTTCCCGAGAGAAATCCAAGGGGAAAAAAAAAAAAAGATTAAAAGCAGCAAGTTGGGAAGGCAAAGATCTCTTGCCTGCACATCACGTATGTCTCAGTCCCGCGTGACACAAAGGAATGCTACATATAAAACACAGGAGTAATGGAAAAGGCAAGCAAAAGTGGTCGGTGCTCTACTTACAGCAGCCCAGCTGGCAGACCATTTGAGCTCCACTGGCTCTGAGCTTGTGGTCTGAAGCCCAATCCTTTTTTATTTTTTTTTTTTATTTTTTTTTTTTAGAAGTGCTGTAAATGGAGGTGGGAGGGGACGCAGGGCGTCTGCAGACACTGCAGCACTGTTCACTGCCTCCAACTGTGGTCACCACTGAATGGTCTGAGACTCAAGCACAGCTTCTGGTTTATTCAGCTTCCTGGCAAACTTGACAACTTTAACTGTTTCCTTTCCAAAGGGGTGGACTTGCCGTCACTCCTCCGGGATCCCAGGCTTAGCTCCAGAGCTGGTAAAGGCACAGCTGAGGGACAGACAATTCTACCTGTTCATACCGTAGGAGTAACCAGCGACAGCCCTCCTGAGTCAAGCTACGTAGACACACTTGAAAGATACAGGGAGCAAAGAGATTATTCTTCAGCAATGTAATATAATGTATTTTACAGTTACAAACTCTTGTTCTCCAAAGCCAAAACTCCCCTCAGAGCTCTCCCCAGCAGCTCCAGCAACCCCAGGCTGGGACTGGGACGCGCAGGGAGGGACTGTGCTGTGCCCAGCACCCAGCCATGTGTGACCCCGCACACCTCTGGTTCTGCCTTGCACAACTCCTGAAGAAGGAACTCTTAGTGCTATATTAAGAATTTAAGGCATGTTTTGCAAGGTCACAGCAGAACTGTGTGGCTTGGCCTGGGACTGCGTCACCACCTTAAAGTCCCAACCAAAAGCCTTCACCAGAAGTTTAAGGCTTCCTGAAAACTCAACACACTAGAAGAGGTTCGGATAAAGAGCAAGAAAGAGAAGGGAAGGGCTCGGGAGAGGAGCTCCGCTATGTTCTGAGGGTTAGGTTGTCAGGCTGTGTTAGTTTGTATTTCCTGGGGTTTGTCCATGCCCAGAAGAAGCCTGCAAATCGATTCAAGCCAGATCAGCTGAGTCAAGCAGAAAAACACACACCGTGTGACAGAGGGCACATTCTCCCTCTCCACCTGTACGCGGAAGGGGTACAGCCGAGCTGTTCATACAGATGGGTTTCAGAAGCTCTTGAAGGAAGAAGACGGGTACGCTGGAGGATGTCCAGCTTGGGATGCCAGAGGGTGGAGTGCAGGGAGTAGAGAAGGATGGGCAAAAGAAAGAGCTGAGCAGGGCTACAGACAGCATCTTGTGTTCAGCTGCGAAGGGGGACGGTGTCGGGGCAGACTGTGACACGCAGAGGTGGAGGCAGTCAGCAGGGACGACAGAATGGAGATGCAGCCAAGCTGGTAGCATGTAATGACCAGCTCTTCGGCACCCATCATGCACAATAAGAATAGAAGAATGGGCTTTTAAAAATAACCTACAGGGCTGTTAGTTTTTCATCAGGGGAGAAAGCCACGAAGGAGAACTGATCCTCTGTCATCACCTCCATCCAGGATGCCGGGCTGGAACTACTACAGCACGGCCGTGGATGCTGAACGTCCTGGCAGAGGACGTGGCATATCAAAAATGTCCCCTTGTTCACGAGCCGTGCCCAGGACTGACAGTGTTCACCCAGGCTGAGACAGACCCTTTCTTAAAGTGACCCTGACAAACCCTAGAGGCAGGACGTGAGGGGAGAGTGGAGCAAAGCCTCGTGCCACCCCCGCGGGGAGGTTTGGGGGTGAAGGATCACGCCAGGGTTCAGTGCGGGCTCTCTGCAGCGCGGCCAGATCACACGGCTGGGGGCAACCATCACGCTCTGCGGGTACGTGCCCCTTCCTCGGCGCCGGGGGCAACTCACGGGGAGTCTGTGGGTCTTTGCAAAGATCCCCGCAGAGCTCTGCCAAATGTAGTAATTTTGCTGTTTTCTCACGCTTATCTGAGCTGCAAACCTTCAGGGCTCCTGGCTGCCACTGTTTCCTTATTTTATTCCTACCAAATCCTTGAGTTTCTTTCCCACATTGCCCACTTGTACCAACGCACATTCGTCCCTGTCATCGTAGAGCTGCTCTGTCCCCGAGACCAGGCTGCACCTTCCTCACGGAACTGTACCATCGTACTCACGGGCAGAGCAAAAACAGCCCCAAGTGGTCCAGTTTCAGACTATGGATTCCAGTTGAGATGCTGGCTCACCCAGGCTCCCTGGAGCTGCACAAGATTATTTGGCAGCTCGGCACAGTTATATACATTAATCAACTTTTAATTAAAAATGAAGATGAAAAGAAGTTGATAAACACTGGTTCAACCCTTGAGGTCCTGTCCTTTGCTTTGAACCGAAGCAATGCTCAGCTCTGCAACTAAGGCAAAGCTGGTGGCGTTCACTCCACACAACCCCCATCACCAGAGGAGGGGCTGGAGCTCTTCCTCTCAGCGTGGCTACAATCACGTCCCTTTGAGGGCGTTTATTTTCATAGCAAACTTGTCTGGTCACCTTCTGTTAGAGACCCTGCTTGATCTGCTTCCCTAAAAGGGGACGGTCATTCCTAATCTTCCAGCCTCTGCAGACTCCTCAGGAAATCTCTAAATCTTTGAACAAGAAAAAAAAAATATAACTCAGGACAGAGTGTTCTTTACAGGACAATGCGCTGCACTTCATGAAGCGGAGCATCGTGCCAGCCCGTGTCATTACTGACGGGCCCAACGAAGTGAAAGGCAGCAGAAAACAATCCTGCAGAGCAGAAAACCTGGGACTGTAAGACTGGTGACATCGGAGGAAAGGCTGAGAAATGCTAGCGAGGGATGTGTACAGGTGGAGAAAACAATGGTGAGTTCTGTAGGCTGAGGAACGGACAGACTCCTCTCCAGACAAGCTTTTTGCTCAGCCACACTGAAACTACAGGAGCTGGAAAAGCAAAAAATGAAGGATACTCCTGAGAAGTGTGGCAAACGGAGGAGTCCTTGCCAACGTTCTCCTGGCTGTAACCTCATTTCTGCTGGAGAAGTCTGACACAGCCCAGGCTCAAGCACCTGGAAGCTTTGCATTGAGATCCAAGAGTGATCCTCTGCTGCCTCACAAAGGGTCCCAAACTCCATCAAGCTACAACCTGGCAGTTGGACTAGATGGTTGTTGTAGGTCCCTTCCAATTTAACTAACCTACTCCTATTCCTATTCCTATTCCTATTCCTATTCCTATTCCTATTCCTATTCCTATTCCTATTCCTATTCCTGTCCCTATCCCTGTCCTCTTCTACAACAGCTCCTCCATTAGTGCTGGCCACCCCTCAACCCTCCTCTCAGTAGAGCAAGTCAGATCACATCGAGGTGACAGAACCAATGCCATCACTCCTTGGATTGTCTCTTTTTCTCCCAAATTCTAGGTCAGCAGTACAGGGGGGGAACTACATCAGCACAGGAACCAGTAGAAACTCCCTTCAAGAGAATCCTGGACACGTTCCCACACAGACTAGCGAACGTTAAGTTTTCCTTTGAAAGAACTTGGAGGCCGCTCCATGCCTCCAACTCTTGGGCCAAGTCTTGGGGGTCACCACCCCCACGTGCTCTCCGGGCTGCCCCACTCTTGGCAGGACATGAGACAATAACACCATCCCTTCAGCACAGCACCAACAAGCTGCTTCTTACCGTCCCCTTCACCCTGCTAAAAGAGAAGAGGTTTTTGCAGGGGCGCAATAGGCTTTTGGGCTCAGAATGCAGCAGGGGGTACACCTGAGGATCACTTTCACACTGTTGCAAATACGACACGGTCTTTGCCCTGACAAATGCAAAACGGTGGGAAGGGTGCGATACTGGGAAAGAGACTGGAATTGGGTCTGGCAGCTCCTGTGAACACCACAGGGCAGTGGCTCGCAGAACGCAGCCTAGGGCTCCTCTGTTTTGCAGATGCTGCTGAGCGCACATCTGCCAGAGAAGAGTGGCTCAAGGGAGGTATTTTTGGGTGAAATAGATGCTGACAGCTGTCAGGAGGCTGAGGACAGTCGGTGAACTGCGCGTGCGTGGCTAATCCACACGAAGGAGAGCCAGGCAGGATACAGCAAACAAGTTTTGGAGAAACAGATGTCAGAAATGACAGGAATTGAAGTATTCTATTACACCAGCAATAACCTGCTACCGTCCTGAGGAAACACAAGTACTTTCAACCTGAGTGAACCCAAATCAACCTGAAGTCCCCAGTGGGGGATCAGAGGATCTGAGCACATTCCACCCTTGGCCTTCTTTGACAACCCGAGACGGAGGGACTATTCTAAGCTGAGCGAATCAGAAGTGCAGTTCAGGGAACAAAGCACAGCTCGCCTGGCCCAGAGCCGCCCACCCGCTGGCCAGAAGCAGGCGGCCAGGAACAGACATGTCAACTAAGGCGATTAGGATCTCTTCAGTAGTTCAAAGTTTGCCTGTTCATCTCCGAGTGTCACAAAACTTTCCCCTTTTTCAAGTTACTGCTCCAGCTCCAACAGAACAGCACCCACCTCCAAGCCAGCTCTTCTCGCTGGGCACAGAAAACAAGGACATGCAAGTGTCCTATCGGGTGCCAAAGCCAGAGCAGATCAGTTCTGCAGCAGGCCTGTGACTTGTTTGCTCGAAGAAGCCACTTGCCATGCTCAGGCCCATCACGAGCACAATTTCTTCTGTTCTGTCCATGTGCAGTTATTTCCCCCCTCTCTGTTTTCATTTCCTTATTTCTTCTGCCACTGGCCTCTATTTGCTCTGCGCTGTTTATTGTTCTCCTTTCTCTCTCGCCGGATGAGGCAGTCGTCCCTGGAGAACAGCAGAACCGAGGCACCTCAAAGTACGCAAGACCTCAGGAGTGATGGTCCCACAGCCCCCAAAGCAGAGAAGATGCCATACAAAAGCTGACTCAAGGACTCGTCTGGAGAGAAAAGAATGGCATTGGAGATGCCAAAACTGACAGAGGATGCTACATTAACAATTTTCTTATAAAACACCCAGGCTAAAGGGCTCCTACGAAAGCACATCAGACACCAAAAGTCATTACAGCCAACGCCAGCCTGAATTCAGAGCTAGTACTAACAAGTTTCCATCAAAGGCAATTCCCAGAAGGCATCTAAGGAAGAACCTCTTCAGCACTCCCTCTGCATGTCAAAGGCTTCTGAAGCAATTACCCCAGGACCGCAGCCTGGCAGGGAGCTTTATCGCAGCTTCATCTCCTTCAGATCATCAAGGGTGTGAAGCAGTAACACAGTGATACGCCCCCATGTCACAGAATACCCCGTCTTCAGCATCCAGGGAGGAGAAACCTAAAGGCCTCCCCTTCCTCCCAGGGACCCTGCTGTGTTTAAGCAGAGATAAGACAGAATGGTTTCAGTCCCAGTGGCGTTACAGGCCTTGCTGGGATGCCGAGCGGAGTGCAGGGTGCTTACCGTGCACGGCCTTCGGTCAGAAATCACACAAGGACCCTCTTGCTAAAAACCACTTTGAGCTCACTTGTCAGCTGAAGAAAGCTGCCGAACCCTCCTTCTGATCAGTGGAGAGAAACAGGACAACATCAGGGCAGAGGAGACAGAAAAGAAGTGCCACGTGACCCGAATTTTCCAAGATTACGTAACTTCTTGAATAAATACACTTTCTTATCCTCGGCGGCGGTTTCTGCTGGAACGTTACACAACCGAGCACTGGAATGGAGAGCAGGGAGATGGGATCCACAGGGCCAGAGAGCAGGAAACATCCTGCTGCCTCACCGCGCGCCGAGGAACAAGCGGGACAGAGTCCTCCTGAGATTTGCAATACACTTCAAAAACGTTTTAATCTAAAAAAAAAAATTAGTATTTGGAACCGTATTGTGCAAGACATATTAGACAACATCTGCTTCCTTAGGAAACCCAGGCCTAGAGAAGAATTTCTCTTCCTATTTTATATGCTCTAAGCAAGAACAGCTTCTAGTATGCATTCGTCTACCTACAACAGACTTTTTTTTTTTTTAAATGAAATCTTAAAATGAATTAAAAAAACAATCTTCTGTGCACAAGGTCCTCCATCACGCTCACTAATTCAGCAAGCAAATCCCTGCAGGTTCACACCACCCGCAGCCCTGGTACGTCTGAAAAGGAGCCAGCCCGTCTCCCACGGAAAGGGTGTCTCTGTCCAGAGGGTAAGGAGTTGTGGTGGTGTTTGTGACCATTCGGTGGCCACGTGCAGAAGCCGTCGATCTCTAAGGAACCCGAGATATGTCAGGATGCAAGACAAGGTACTACTTGCAAGTTAATACCTGGTAAACCATTGCTACGTGGTTTGCTGAAGTGGGAAGGACACACAGCAGGCTGAACAGTATCAACGCCTCGGACCAGATTTATTTAAAAGGATGACTTCTAGCCTTAAGCCTTGTTGGAATGTAAAATAATCTCAGGAGACACAAATTGAAGCCAGGAGTCAGCAAGTGCATTCCCAAGTAAGCAAGCAAAAGTTTCCTCAGCTGCAAAAATGTCAGTGTTACTCAATGGCCCTAAAAGTGCATTACCTGGCCTTTAATACAGGTGCAAGATTACAGATGCTATCGAGCCCCACCATAAATACCTTTGCCCCGTGCAGATAAAGCTAACGCTGAGAGTGATAAAATGGATGGCATTGGTTTATTACAGGCCTCGTAAAAGGGAGCGTAAAGTCCACCAACACAGATGATTCAGAAGACTCACAGAAGATTCCCAGATCTTACCCTACTTGTCCTTGTTCCACACGTCACCGCAGAAGGACTTGCGGTGAAGATTTTCAGTCCCAGAACCACCCACAGAACCACCAGGAGGTTTAGGAGACCTCCTGAGATCATCTGGTCCAGCTTCCCTGCTCAGGCAGGTTGCCCAGTCAGCACCCCCTGAGCGGTAGGACAAGGGGGAACGGCTTTAAACTGAAAGAGGGGAAATTGAGATGAGATCTGGGGAAGGAATTCTTTGCTGTGAGGGTGGTGAGAGCCTGGCCCAGGTTGCCCAGAGAAGCTGTGGCTGCCCCAACCCTGGAGGGGTTCAAGGCCAGGTTGGAGGGGGCTTGGAGCAACCTGGTGTGGTGGGAGATGAGCCTGCCCAGGGCAGGGGATGGCACTGGATGGTCTTTAAGGTCCCTTCCAACCTAAACCATTCCATGATTCTATGATGTGAGAGGTATTGGTTTAAGCAATTCATATGTGTTTTTCCATCTCTGGTACTGCCACACACTCATCACAGAGAAACACCTTCATTAGCTTCTACCACATGTGAAAGCTTCCTTGAATAGCAATCCCAGGAGCACACTTCATTCCTTTCTTTTCATATTTAAGTAGTCGTTTGTCTACAGTTACTCCTTAGATGCGTGTCCATGTGCAGACGCACCACTGTAAGGAGCCACCCAACCACTAACCATCCCTGGAGCATCCACCTTCCAGCCTGTGCCAGACATTGCCACAAGAGCCGCACGTTGTTGATGTCAGCTCCTACAGGAATACGCTGGGACCTCCGACTCCTACTCTGGTGTGTCAGGGTCACCTTTTAAATGTAGGCTTCTCACTAAAGACCTCATAGTCCGCAGGACCAACTTTTAGAAAAATACTTATGTTTCCCCTGCTTGTGGAAGGGAAATGAACACGTGTTCTTTTCACTTTGCATCACCATCTATGGTTTTCCCTCAAAACAAAAGCTTGTTCTACCACAGCCAAGAAATCAAATTCTTTTGTGCTTCTGTTGTTCAAAACACCTGCTGTTTTGAGAAGACTGAAGCTGTTTCTGAGCAAAATGCGAGGTAGGACATTGGTCAGCAGCAGCAAAATCCACTCCACTGTGGTTTTAACTAAGCCCAGGAAGTCCATCTCTGTTCTGGCAAATGGGTAAGACCAGAATATACATTACCAGTGGCACTTTCCTACTCTTGCTCCATGATAACAGCAAGAGGATGGAATATGTGACATATAATAACTTCCAGGTAGTAAGGCAAATACTTGTAAGAGTTTGGAGCGCAAATTCCGAGCCCTAGTCCGTAGAACAGAGCACTCTACATTTTCACTTTTGGAAATGTAAAAACACAATCCCTCCTTCCCTCTTTGACAGCTCAGCAAGGGAGAACATCTCCTGCAGTATCAAGAAGAGGGAAAAGGCAATCAAATCAAGCCATTCTCCGAGAAGGAACTTGCCCTTGGAAGAGCCTTGGCCTCATGACTCTCTTCTGACAGGACTACCTCTAGGGCCCGGAAAGCTAGAACAAATAGCGATCAACAGATTTTTTATTTTAGTTACAAGTGACTATAAACCACTCTGGAGAAAAGCTTCAAACACTGCCTTTTTCATCCAGGTTTCAAACCCTTGGACTGCCGCAGAGCTCTTAATCCAAAGCAGAGACAATTCAGAGCTAAAATAAGCTGAGTACTTACTATTGCAGAGATGGGTTTTCCAGCTGCTGCCTCCAGGAGAGCAGTCTTCTCCAAACAGTCAACAAGTCTGAGACGGATCAAAGTTTCTAAACTTTCAGATAGTGCTGACAAGCAGAACGCGTATCATTATCTATATCAAAGGCTAATCATTAACTACTGCTCAGATTCAGCTATGATCACTTTTACTCTGCTTTAAGCCTATTTATTGCCCGACCTGCAGCCCATTTCAAACCCAACCCATTACTGACAATATGGTCAGCGGGAAATAATTATATTCAGCTTCTCCAAGCCGTGCAAAACAGGGGTTAGGGCTGAAGCAGGAGGGATTTCTGCCACATTCAACTCGTGGTGAAACCATCCCTCACAAAATATTGACAATCCCTATTGTTACAGCCGAAGATTTCATATGACCCAAGATAAATATTTGCTGCTCGGACTATGCAGCCCACTGATGGCATAAGCCAATCGTGTTAGGACCAGCCCAAGGACTGGGATGCTCATACAAAGCTCCACGTAATAGTGAAAGTAACTCCTGAGTCTTCCTCACGAGATCTTCGCAAAAACGCAAAGAGGTTTTAAAACTCCCTGACCAGATTAAATTGCAGAGATGACTTTCAAACACATTACACAAAACACATTTCAAACACATTACACAAAACACGTTTCAAACATTAATCTCTCTGTCGAGGAAATAGAGAAATCAGTATTTTGATTGCTTTCGGATACTGTAACACAGCAAGCTTAGTTTCCGTTAGTACCTACCCTAGCATGACAAAATGCAACATTTTCAAAGCTAGTTTTTAGGAACTTGGGGGAGCGGTAAAAAATAACAAGGCAGATAGATCACAAATTGCGCAGAAATTTTTCACCAGTGTGTAGAGGACCTGCCGGGGTAGCTGGCTCTCTCACCTCAACCATCAGGAAGTCGGTGTCAGCAATTGCTACAGAAGAAAAATGTGACAAAGGAGAAAAAGGGCAGGAAGTACTGCTGTCCCGTGCCCTGCAACACAAGGGTCCTTATTGTAGGGGCAGTGGTTTCCAGCAAGATCAAAAGCAAGAGTTGAACGAAAAGGAATCAATTGGCAAGCGGTGCACATGATCCTGCTGCCGGGATGTAACTGGAGGGTTTTACTTAAGCCATTCAGCAAATCAAGGGAAGTCATGCTACTGCCAAAAGTTATTTTGAACTATTATGTCTTACCAAAGAAGCAACAGCCAGAATAAAGCGTATCAGGCTTTACTATCCATACAGCAGGATATCTTATAGAGACTGCTCCGTCTTGGATGAAGGTATGAATGCCTTGTATGAAGAGAGCAGCACAAAAATAGCTCTATAAATACAACCAAACCCATAGCAGGAACATGAGGGCAGCTGAAGAACTCCCAACAGTCTTGTCTTTAAATTCATTAGGCTTCAGTTACAGTACCTGTACCATTTTCCTCCAGCATACTTCAGTCTCGCCTGACACCACCTTAAACATTAAGGTTCAGTACCTCCTTGTGAGATGCCTTATCCCAAGTTAATGAAGGGCACCAAAGGTAACTTGATTTGTATAAAGCTCTCCTGGCAGAGAACCCAGAAATCATGACTCAGTCTCTTGTCAAATCCATTAGACCAGGAGCTCAGACAAATAAGGGAGCCACAAAAGAGGCAACTGAGAAAACCAGACCAACACTGTGGGCTGCACTTCACTCCCACAGTATCCTGAGGTGGGGTGTGCTCCTCAGGGGTGTGCTTCTACTTCCCTTATCACTTTGATGTTCAAGGGTTGACTTGGGAAACGCGCACAGCATCTCGCTGCCCTCCTGCGGGGCGCTACGCTGACAGCAGCTGCTGCCGTCACTTCCCGCAGCCTGGAGGAGAATGAACTGGGATCATCTGCCTGCTGGGAGCACTGGCTTTGAGCCCGCTCCGCGTTTGTTAGTGTTTTTCTTTCCCAAGTAAAGGATGCGAGCTTGAAAACGCAGTCAAGCTGTGACAATACGCTGTCGAGTCTCTTTAGTACAATGCCTTTCAGAGCAGGAAAAGTTAATGGAGGCGGTAAATGGTTGGTCGGACCCCTGGCTCGCAGTGCAGCCGCCGTCCAGACACAACAGGGATGAACCCAGCCAGGAAGGACCGCAGGGACTGCCGAGCTGCTCGGTGGCCGGGCAGGCAGCCGGCACCGGCTGGCACCGAGCTGCTCCACTGCTCCCAGACACACCAAGTATGTTCAACGTTTGAAAGCAATCAGGCCAGGAGCAGGCTGGGTCACGGGGACAAGCATCTCCACCAGACTGAACCTTTCAAACATTTCCCAGCTCACAAGGAGCAGGGTAGCCAGCAGGCTTGTAAGCTCAGGAAGCCCGCTGCATCTTGAAGGTGGCCCAAAAGTATTTTTTAATCCTACAAATCCAAGTCAAATTGAATTATCTCTAACATGAAAAAAGCCTGAAAGGGTATTTACCATACATACTCCTCCCAAGAAGAGACGCATTAAGTGTTTAAAAAAAAGCCAAGACTGCCAGGATTTCTCTTAGCCAGGCTAGCCAAAAGATCAGCTAAATATATCACAAAGCTCATATTCCAACCTCATGTGCCTTCATCAGAGGAAGGAGATTTGAATCCTTGATAACTAATGAGCTGTGCATTCATCAGAGGAATGAGATTTGAATCCTCGATAACTAACGAGCATGTGTGGGAAAAGGCGGCTTGGTTAAGTGGAGCAGCACTCACAAAGTCTCAGGAGAGAACTTGCTGCACTTGCTGGTAGTGTCCTGGCAGAACAGCTCTATTCTTTTCCTTGTGTTCTCCCAGCTTCTCAGGCTTGATATCAGGGTGTCCTGAACATCCAGGGAGAACAGAAGATGCTCAATCACTCACAACATTTTGGCCCGTCATCTAGAGCTACCACGGTCTGTTATATTAATTTAGATAAACATTAGAGTGAACAGATTATGTGTGTGTACAACTTTTTAAACAGATTACAAATGACAATCACATCTGTGGTACAACAATGACTGTGGAGTTTTCTAATATCATATATGTGCGGAGTGAAAGAGCAAAAAGAAAACTTTAACACACTTTCCACACCCACAATTGCTGTAGCTAGTAATTGCGGCGGTTCAAGTGCCACTGGAAATCAACAGGACCCGTGCAGATATGAACTGGTGAGACAGGGGGAAGAAATGGCATGTGAAAGCTACGTTGGGAAGACGGCATTAAATACTGCAGAAACAGAGGAGGAGGACAAAAAGAAGGTATTTCATCACAGCCTCCTGCTTCTAGATTGGCTTCTAAACCAGAAAAGTCTAATTTCAGAACCAACAAATAAAAGGCTTTATAAAGTTAATTTGTAGTGCAGCAAAATAGGAGTTTAATTTGTTTACAATAACTAGCCCCATTATTCTCTGCATTAGCAGATTCCAGCTTTCAGCTGAAAAAAAGGTTAACGAAAAAAATCATTGGTCTTGAGTCTCCTGGGACTTGATTGGGAATATTTCCAGAAAATTAGATTGAAACAAAAGGCAATGGAGTAGATTAACTAAGATTGGATTTTCCAGAGAAAATCAACACAAACTAGATTTGAGTCTTTTTCATCCTTTCCTAAGAAAAAAATTGCCAAGACTCCCAGCGGTTTCCTGGCAGGCTTTTGGAGAAGCTGACGCTGACAGTCTGTTTCAGCTCAACCCCATGAAATTCTGCCGTAGATTACTGCTAACTTTCAGGGTGACCTTCAGTCAAGTGTGGAGAAGGCAGGTCTGCAGGGGCAGGAAACTTTCCTGCTGGGTGGAAGGGTCTTTATAGCAATTACAGAAACCAAAAAGGAAAGGAGAAAATACTACCTTTTAGTTCAAAGACCAAAAAGTTCTGTCTTCTCTCTGACCTTATGTCTGACTGGAAGACAAGCCAGCTGAAAGGAAGCTCCTTAGGGCCCTGACTCAGAACTCACCCTGGAATACGGCGGATCTTCTCATCCATTTGTTCTGGCAGAGCGTTAAAGATCAGTATTCTCAACACCTTCCCTTCTCAAGCATTAAACTTTTGCCTGGGGGTAGAGTGTCTCACCGATCCCAAACTTGAAGTTACACTGTAAAGGGGTAAGCGAGAGAAGAATCCTCCCAAACCTCTTTTATAAAATGGAAAAAAACCCAACCAAACAACCCCCAAACCTTCTGGTTCTTGCCCCACTGCAACTCAAGAGTAAGTGGCAGGGACTATACCTTTAAACCAAAAAAGCAAACATGCAAAAGTGACTTGGAAAGCTCACCGAATTCCTCCTCTCTACCGGCAGAAATTATTCTAATTCGCAGCCTAGTTAAAAAGCTGCTCTAGATTAGAAATGTGATATGAAATGAAAATAATTCTCTGTAACTTCTAACAAGCAGCACAATCTCAGTAGGAAACAGCCATAGAAAATTTCTCAGTTCTCAACACAAAGTTGTGTGGGAGCCTGCAACTCCTGCTATTTTTATTTATTTATTATTTTCAATCCTTTTTTTTTCTTTTTTTTTTTTTTGGCGGGGGTGGAGGGAGTGGGAAAAGGGGCAGTGGAAGATAAAAGCTACCTACTGCGAAAATTTTTGCGTTCTTAGCAAAAAGCATCACTTTAATTTTGTACGGCGCAGCAGGGCAGTCACAGGCAGCTTCGCCAACACATCCACAGTTATGAAGCCAACATGCATTTAAATAGCAATATTTACACATCATTTCCAGTGCCCCCTTTTTTAATGAAGGATGAGAAAAAAAAAAAAAAGTAATGCATAATCCAAAGCTTGATTAAAGCCTCAGGAAATATTACCTCATAAATTATATGAATCGGGACCATTAAATTGAATGCTAACTTACTGTATAAGATCACATATTGTTAGTCATGAAAAATACTGCAAAAGCTTTATTTACCTCAGGCTCAAGCAGAGGCAAGTTAAGATCAAACAGATTAAAAGTGAATTTAATAAATACTTGTGAAGAGAGTTTAATCCACCTTTGCACAAAACGCCATACCACTAAGCATTCTGAAGCTTGGAATTTGAGTACAAAGAGGAAAAAATGGCCTAGGACTGTGAACTCATGTAGAGCCACAGACTCACTGCAAACTCAAATGTAGAAGAGGGCGATGAACAAGGCTTAAATATAAAAAAATACAAAATGGCTAAGAGAGGGCTTAGGTATGGTGCTGGCCAGACTGCTGCAGTACAGACTCCCACCAGCTTGTTCACTAGACAGGAATCCTTGATTGTACCAGAACTGTTATGTTTCTGCTTCCAAAAGTCCAAGTTAAACTTCATAAAATTAATTAATTAAATAAATAAATAAATAAAAAAGTTGGGTACAGACATAATATTACCTATTCCGAACAAACCCACCTAAATTTAAGTACAATGTGAGGACTCAGCCACATCGGTCTTCACTGTTTAAAAAAACATGTCTTGAGTGCTAACTTTATAGAAACACAGAAGGAGGCAAAGCAAAGACTATCTCTTCATCGAAGGAACGCAGGAACCACATCTCCCATTTGAAGTTCATGTCCACCTGCCATATCAAGGTAGGAACAGTCTGCTCCCATTAGGAATTTACATCAAATTACTGTATAATTATTGTGTGTGCGCGTCTTGGTGGGGGTTTTTAAACAGAAACAAGGCTTTTGATCCTTTGCAAGTTTCATTCTAAAATACTCACGCATTCTGCAATGAAAAAGCTACTTAATACTCCCCCACCTCTTTTCCTTTTAGAATTGAAATCACTGTTATCGCAACCACGCTGTATTCTCATGGCAATAAAACCCCCAAAACACTGCAAACAGAGCACTACCGCGGACCTGGCAACTTCGCGCTCAGACTCCAAAATCCGAAAGTTAACAATTATTACCAATTTCCAATTGGCGCCAGAAACTATCCAAAGCCAGGAAATTATTCAACCCTGATTGCCATTTTGCTCCCCCCTTGCACTGAGTTTTGCTGCGTTTCAACACCATATAGTTCTGAAGCGCTGAATTTAAAGACAAGGCTGCGTGTCTCACGAAGCACCAGGAGATAGGATCATAGAATCATA
>KZ510650.1:18545-29411 GCA_002844005.1 Limosa lapponica baueri | reverse complement strand
AACATATATAACCGTGCTGAATACATCACTCAGCTTTAGGAATAGATTTCATAGACTTTATTTAGTATTCCAATAAAGAAAAACCTGTATGAATGGACTTAATGTAAACCTTCACCAGATCTGGATGGTATTTGCTGTACAGAAGTTGATGACTATCATGTCTGATTTGTAAGAAGGAATAATGGAGACTGCAACAAGTGTAATAAATTGTTAAGTCCAGTTATATCCCACGCTTGAAACGGTGTACCTGTAAACTTTCTAAGTGGTAAGAGTATTGCTCTTGCTGAAGATGACAGTCCACAAAACACCTTAGAAATAAATGATATGCCTTGTTTACAGTTTTGGTCTTCTGGTTTGCAGTTTTCCTGTCATGAGAGATTTACGGTTTTCTTTTTCCTGTTAGGATGCTTCAATTGCCCACAGATTCCATATCATGAGAGAAAAACACCCAGAGAAGTTCAACAGCAGGTAAGAATCTAAAAAATATTTGCACGTGAAAAGATTCTTTCCATGTTATTACCGTTTGTTCTGTCAGGGGTTAAATTTTGCACATCCTTTAAAATATTGATTCTTATAAAAGAGAGGAAATTGGTGCATTTTATATTAAGTATATGCTCCCAGACTGCTTGCGATGTAACTGTTTTATATCTGGTATTTCAACTGAAATGAATAGCATTATAAATAAACTGTTCTCACACGCGAAATGTTTGACTGGTAAGACTAGCATGGACAAGATGATGCATTGTGGTATCGGAGGATCCCTGAATTGACACTTTGCCATTAGGCACTGAAGAACACTTATTAGACAGCTGCAGATGGTGATCCTTATGTTTCATTCCCACACGCACTCTGGTACATTGACAGGGGGCTCTTCCATATATACTCTTAGTAAGGGCAAGTGAATGCCATTTTACACATAAATGCTTTTATCGTTAAACAGCTTTGGATATGTAAAAAAAGTCAGGAATGAGACTTTGCATCTGTTCCTTGTGCTGCTTTTTGAATTCGCAATGTTATCTCTGAGCTTTTCTGGAGATTAAAAATGTATTACAACATGTACTGTCAATTCACCTTCTTTCAATATCTGGTTTGTTGAGTAGATAATATTCATAATGCAATGCTTGTGTTTGTCTCTTCTTATTTGGGTAATTTAGCACATAAGTTGTGATGGGTAAAATCAACATTTCAGAAACTTTAATTAACATTTAAAGGCATGTGGGGAGAGGAAAGTAAGATACGAAGCTATTGGGAATTAACAGGGAATGTCTAGAAATGATTATTAATGCACATGTTTTGTCATTGTGAGGCTACCTGTAGAATTTCTTCAGTTTTCCGTGGGGGTGACCTGGAAAGTCTTGTGTATATGCAAATCCACGTAGACCTTGGGATGATAAAATATGCTGTTTGTGCTGTCATCTTAGAGCTGCACAGAACGATGTTTGACTATGTTTGAATATTATCTAACTTCTTACTATTTTCATGTTGAAAGCATAAATTTTATAATTAACAGTCAGAGATGAGGTTTTTTTCTTAAATATTCAACCTGTTTAGCATTTATGCACGACATGAACTGGAGCGTTTGGTTTGGTTTTTTTTAAGTTCCACAGTAAACATTTATTTTCTATGACCTCCTCTTCCTACCTCCAATTCTTCTCATTCTGAAAAATTATACTATGAAAAGATCTGAACTTAAGCCTGATCTGCACATCTCAATGTATTATACTCGGTCAGCGGGACTGGAGATATTGGACACTTAGCAAATGCAGACATTCTAGGCCCTGAAGATGAAGCTAGTTTATCAGTGGTCTTTCTGCATATTTTCAGCAGTTGGCAATTATAATTTATAAAAAGCTCAGCTAATAACATGAGTTTCAGATCAGATTTCATGTCACAATAAATCATATGCCATTAATAACATCTGCTAGCAGACTCACCTTGAAATTCATCTATATTTTAAGGAACCTGATGTTTCTAACATTATCTTAAGGAAATTAATTACAAAAATATATAGTTCCAGTCCCTACGTGCTTTGGTACTGCGATATTGAAAGAACTTGAAAAAAGCAATGATTCTCTGGGTATTGAAAGACTATTCAGAAAGATTATTTATTTCTAAAAAAGAATGTAAAGACTTGCGCAAAGTATTGTCATAGAGACTGATGTTTTAAAATGTGTCTTTTGTGTACTGAGAAAAAAAATGCAGATTTCTATTTTTGTTGAATAGAATTTTCCAAATTATGTTAGTTCACAAATAGTTTGTTCCACTAACAATTATTTGCATGTGGCAACACTCCATAATATGTTGCAGCAGCGTTTTCCTGCAGTGTGTGAAAATAATAACCTTTTTAAAATGTCTGCTAAACCACGAGAATGAATTCACTAGAGTATGGAATTTTCTGCGCGACCTAAATGATTTTGGATCAGCAAGTCCAGCTCAAGTCAGATTCATAGTGGGCTCCATAGTTAACAACACTTACTCATTTGAAAATCCTCCATTGTCACATGTGAGTCTCTCTCAACGTTTAAAAAAATAATTCTGATGTGGTTTTATGTTAGTTTTCTGTAATAGGTCCCGCGGCTATCGTTTAGTTTTGTAAAACAGGTCCTTGCACTGAGGTTCTCCTCAGAAAATGAACATGTAAAAAGTTTCCTCACTGAGGAGAAACTTGAAGTTTATGCTGTGTGCAGAGGTCTTCTGAAGCCCAAAGGTGGTGTATTTGCTTTTGTGAAGTAAGTTGGGTGAAGTTTGGGGTTGGAGAATCTTTTGCTTTAAATCTTGGTAATGATCCTCAAATTCCTAAGGACGTTCCTTGATGCTGTGATCCCAAGTTTCATGTGTAAATAGATCAGACCAGTATAGAAACTTTCTGTGTGTGAAAGCAGAATCTTTCTGCACTTCTTTACCTTCTCAAAATGAAGCTGAAAGCGTATCACAGGGCTTAGAAGGACTTTTTAATGACTATGAGCCAATATTGTAGAATGCTTTGGAAGTAGGTGACTTTATTAGGAACTCTGACACATTTTGAAGCTCTGCCATGTTCCTAGATTTTTGGACCCAGAGACTTGGTATTACTGACATTAAAAATAGAAAAAGAAATAAGTAAAGGTGTGGATTTCTAAACTGCCTAGGGATACTTAGACATTTAGGTCTTTGGAAAATCTAAGATTAAGTATGTGTAAATACTCATAAATTAAAAATCCACTTTATCTGTTCTGTCTTAAATCTTGAATTGACTTAGCAGCTACCTTGTGACATTCCCTTTCAATGAAGCACCTGTTTTTTTTCAGATTCTTATTAAATTGAAATTGAGTCCCTTTGTCAAAAGGGTCTTCTGTGTTCAGAAGCTTAAATTTCACTGAAAAATACTTAATACATGCCTTAATCACTCGAAAATGTTCTGCTTGTAAGCTGCAATATGGAATGGCTCCATATTGTTTTCCAAATAAGGGGCAGCGTATATGTCTAACAGTGACTTTAAAATATTCATTACTTGTTCCTGAAAATGGATCTGCAGAAGAAGAATTTTTCTTCTGGTGATGGTCAAATAGAAAAGAATGGAAGTGAGAGCGCAGTAGCATCCCCACCTCTGTCAAAAGAATGAATCCTAATATGCCATTTTAAGTAATCGTATCTTATGATCATTAGCACACATTATCAGAAACCAGTACTGACATTGCATTAAGATTTAAATGTGTTCATAAAACCCAGAATCTCAGCTGTCACATTACCCACTCTGCGCGTCTGAAGTGCTGATAAACCTGTGCTTGAGAAAGCAGAGTTCACTTCCCAGCATCTCCTGCTTGAGAGTAGGGTCAGATATTCTGATTTCAGTGTGGAAAGGCTGAGTTAACCCCAGGGGGGGAGAAAACTTGCAAAAGACAGCATTTCAAGTAACAGTATCATTAAACTAGGACATACTGTTGAAATAACGATTCAGTTAGGCCAAAATGCCCTGCAGGGAGATCTGTGTAAACATCATAGACTTGATGCTGGGAATAACAGATGTATGAGTTATGTGACTGGAATATACACAGGGAAACAAAGAATACATTCAACAAAAAATAATTCAAGTTGATACCAACTAGTCTACAATCATATTCAGTTAAATTAGGCGTGCTAATTTGACTCTGGCACCCCATAGCATAAAAGTTTTTGGTCTCAGTAAACTAAAGTAGGATTTATAAATTGCATTTACAGTTTTAAGTACATCATCTTTGAGGTATTCAAGCATCAATCTATTTTCATCTTTTATGAAGAAGAAATACTAAAGCAGAATAAATTCTTATTCCTAATAACTCCATTTGTATCATGTTCCTGGCCGGGTACTTTTGAGATTCCCTCTCAACTTGCTTAATTATGCTTTTATTTTGTTCCAATATCTATGCATTTAATCTCTAAGGAAATTGTTAAGTAATAGACGGTTCTGATTTACTTTATGCAAGTGTTCTCCAGGAGAGTAAGTGTCCTTCTAATTAATTTGAGTGAAGGAAGTTACACTTTTGTTTTGACCTACATGTTATGTGACACTGGTTTCATCTGGAAAGGCCACAGAAAGCAAAGGTGGGAGAAATGGCAGGTACATGAATCTTTAGCAAGTTCTTTCATGTGTCCCAACTTGAGTACTGCACTATACAAGGTAGTTATCATAGTACTTGACTGACCTCAAAAAAAAAAAAAAAAAAGAGAAAAATCCTGTCATGCAAACACCATTACTGCATTCAAAAGCTTTATCGTAAAAGATTTCTAATCCAGCCTGGCAACAAAGAAACCAGAACACAGTTATTCCACATGAATATTGAAGATTCCCCAAATCACTTGCTGTTGAAAGCAGGTACTGGTTCCAGTTAGCTGACTGAAATTAAAAAAAGATCGGTGTAAACTTTCTCCTTTTTTTTTTGCACAAGGCAACCTCAGTTTAAAAGTAAAATCATTTGTCATGGGGTGAATAAAACACTACTCTCAGATGTGCTTAGCCTTTGGTTTAAAGTTGGCTTATTTTAGCTCTGAATTGAAAAGTCAAAATGTTTCATTTTGAATAGAACAAAACTTTTTTGATATCTTTATTATTCTGCCAGTTTTTCAGTTTAAGTGATGGAATCTCTTGGGTTGAATCACAACTGCGTATTTGCAGTGAATATACTAATCATCAGCACAAAATTCCAAACCTGAATTGCAGACATTTCAGTCTCTTTTCTTCACCCTCTCCTCCCTTCCCAGTTGTGACCGAGCTGAAAACGCTTAAAAAGAAGACACTGGCCCCACAGAGAGACCAGATTGCAGACATCTGTTACCTGTCCCATTGAACCCACGGGTTTTCTTTCATCAAAGGATAAGACTCCAGGGGATGGTACCTCTGAACTCAGGTGGTTTTGCTGCAACTGTAGTCATCAGAAGCAGCAACGCAAGGTGAAAATATTTGTTAAAGAGTGTGAAATATTTTCACGTGAGCAAGAGATGGCTTGTAGTTAACCAACCTGCTCTGCCTAACTCTTGGTTATAAAGTTTGTAGACAGAAAGAAAAATAAAAAATCAGCATGTTCTGTTGTCAGACTTCAAATGTAGTAGCTCATCTTTAGCAAAAATGCCCAAAGTGTATAGTGCTTGCTTGACTTCACTGAGCTGGGACAAAAGAAGAAGGTTGGGGCAGAATGCTGATTCAGCCTACCTGTGCCTGTTGTCCACGGAGCAGAATGACAGCAGTCTGCAGCTGCAGTGTCTGCATCTCTCCCTGAGACAAGATTTCATGTTTTTATCATTTCTCTAGAAAGTGCTAATACATTGAGGTCCTCTGGTTTGAGAGACTTCTTACTCTCTTAGACATTATTCTGTAGTGGCGATGTGGGAGGCTGGTGTGGTTTGGGAACCTGAAGTTCAGACTCATGAGGACTAGAGACAGCACGCTGCATAAAATAGGATTTTAAGTAGGCGCCCCTAAGTCCTGAGCAACCCCTGTGACTCTGACAGTGGTGTTAGGGTATCAAACCCTAAGCAAAGCAGTGAATTTATTTGTGTTTTCAGGGTCCTCAGCTGTCAAATTCACTACTGCAGGACTAAAATGGGGTCAGGTCTTTTTCTGTTATAATGGTAAGGGCTGTCTGTGTATCGGGCACTTCCATTGGAGGGGGTTGTGAAACACCTGCCATTCTGCACTTTAAAGCCAAACAAATAACTGAAATGCGTACTATTAATATTGACAAGATACAGGAATGTTTTTTTCCTTTACAAAAGTAATGTGTTTTAAAGATAAGTAATGATACCCAGTTGCTTTAGAAATTATCAAGTAAAATGTATAGCCATGTTAAAGGGTGAAAATCATTGCATTGTCTAGGAGAAAGTATTGTTTAACAGGGTGCACAATCATATAGAGGGATTGGCCAAACGTGTGTTGTGCAAGGAACAAACTGTTGATTCACAACAGGTCTATCCGTGTGCTATAGGCCGAGGTCAATAAAATCTAATTTTCTTCAACTGATGTCAGCCTGGTAAAGGAATTTACTGCAGGTGATGTTTCATTACTCAGAGTAGGTCATTGAACCTTTTCTATGGATTGAAGTGCCTATTGGATGTTCTACACATTCATTCATTAATTAAAACTACTGTCTGTTATTACAAAACATTCAAGGTTAGCTTAACTATATGGGAATTAAATCTCAGTCTCTTCCACTGTTTGGTCACACCATTTGAAATAATAGTTAATAACACAATGATAGAAAGAGGTTTCTGACTATCGTTTGTAGTAAATTCACACACGAAGGGAGTCTACAGCAGATATGAAAAACACTGTTACAAAACTACTAAACTACAGCTTGCTCATAAAGTACGGTCACGTATTTCTATACATAGGAATAAGGTTATTTTCCCTGATTTTCATGAGCATATGCTAAATAAAATGCTTAGTGCTACAATTAGTTTTTTTATCAAATATTGCTTACTTATTTTGGAGGAGGATTTATGATCAGAACTACCGAATGAACAATGTAAATTTGCAGCTGATTTTCAAACTTCATTTTGAATCAATTAATCTTCAAATCTCTCAAGTAAAGGGCAAATTTTTACATAAGTTTCATGTGAATATATTTCATGTTTACAACAGATGCTGGGCTTTATAAACAGTTAAGCAGCAGCCATTTCTAATATATATCACAAAACCAACAAAACCTTCCTTCAAAATCCAGTCAAGGTTGCTAAGTGGCCACAGCGCACTTACATGTAATATTATTGACAATATCCAAGCCATTAAAAGCAATGAAATGAATTGTTAAGGAATAAATTTTACACTTCCTATTTAATAAACATAAACACATTATTCTTTAGCAAAAGAAATTAAAATTTAATCACAACATGAAAATCTTTACTCTGAACTGTGGGTGCTTTATGGGGCTTGTTTTTAAATCCTTTAATTCCAGTAATTAAGCCCCTATTTTTAGACAATGTTGTTATCCAGGCATATACTACAGTACCCATAGATAATGAGGAGAGCCCAAATACTTCTTTAGTACAGCATAGACTGATGTGATATACAGCATGTGCTTTTACTTGTCTTGTGCTTTAAGTCATGAGAAATTGGGTCCTAGATTTGCTTCAGATCCAGAATCTTACAACTAATATACTCCAGGCTTCCAACTCTACATTCTGAAACTGTAAATTTGTTTGTGTTGTATTAGAGAGACTTAGATAAATGAAAAAAAAAATACAAATTGAAAAAGATTTGCCGATCCTCCTAGCCCTATTTTAGTACTACTGTTCAAAATTCATTTTTGAATAAATGACCTGAAAAGTAATCCTTTCAACCAAAATGCCAGCCCCTGATTTAATAACCTACAGTTCTTATCTTTGCTAATTATATAACTGAAGTGATCTTAAGTACTTAATGTATCTAATAAAAAGCCTGTGTCACCATCTCCATCACTCCAGATAACAATTTTCATTTTCCTTTTTAGTCTGTTTGAATGGAGTTTGCCTGGATCGTGTCTATGTTTTCATGTATATAATCAGACTGTTGATTTCTTATTTTTATTATCTTCTCTTATTTTTGTCTTCTCTTATTTTTATTGCAATGGATTACAGAGCCCTTTCTAAGAAATGTGCAAAGCTAGAAGTATTTCCAAACTCACAGTGTATCTTACAAAATAAGATCAATCCTGTGGATATCCCTCAGGCAAAGTTCTTATTGACTTCTGATGTATGTCTTCATTTTATTAACAGAGGATATATTCTTTCCAAAGAAAATATTTTGAAAATACTGGTTTTTTTAATAACAGAGAGCAATTCATGTAATGCATGTGTATGAAAACTGTATGATAGATGCAGTTGTATGATAGTACCTATTGTTATAACTGCATTGTTGCTAACATTGCCTTCAGAATAATTTTGGGGTTTACTTGTAAAATAATAACTACTGCTTCTTTTTATTTCACCTGATAAGAACATAAGTATATAATCAAAATTGACAAGTATTTATCTTAGTATTGAATATCTTTAGCATCGATGTAACCAAATCATATTTTCTATTTTTACTTTTATATTTAATTGTATTTTCTTTTCATATATAGTTTATTTTTGCATGTTGTTTTATATACTTATACCCAAAATACGGATTTTTTTTCAATATCTTTGTGTATGTGTCTGTATGTGTGTGTTTGTGAAATCGCTACACATCTTTACATAGATTATCAGAAAAAAGTACAAAACCCACTATCAACAGAGAAATATATTGGCTGATTTGGTGATTTAAAGTCAATGGCTGTTGCTTATTCTGATACTAGACGCTGCTACTACTGAAGCCAATTTTATCTAAAAGATAAAAGTAGTTTAAAGAAATATTGCATCTCTTTCCTCCTCTGCACTTCATAGTCTGCCTAACAGGAGGTCTGGTGGGTTTTGGGAGTGCTGTTTTGGTCATTTACATCTTCTGAGACTAAGTCATATAATTTCTTATGCTCTTGCCCTTTCTAAGGCAGGCTGACTTCATTAGGATATTTCCGTGTAGTAGCGTGGCCCTGAAAGAATACCTCTGTGGCTTCTCTTGTAGAATCATAGAATGGGTCGGGTTGGAAGGGACCTTAAAGATCATCCAGTTCCAACCCCCCCTGCCATGGGCAGGGACACCTCCCACCAGACCAGGTTGCTCAGAGCCCCATCCAGCCTGGCCTTGAACCCCTCCAGGGATGGGGCAGCCACAGCTTCTCTGGGCAACCTGCGCCAGTGTCTCACCACCCTCACAGTCAAGAATTTCTTCCTAAGATCTCATCTAAATCTCCCCTCTTTCAGTTTAAAATGTAAGTGTATTGCTGAATGATGAGCAACTGTTGATCTACATCTGCTTCTGAAGCAGGTGGTTATTGAACGTTCATTTGCTGTCTCACCAGTGCCCAGGGCATTGGTGTCCTGCATCCAACTCTTTTTTTTGTCAGACAGAGAAATGGTGGGAATTTAAAAAATGTTGCTAACGTGCTCCAACAAAAATTGTGTTCATTTAGGACTATGCACTTCAGGAAATACACATTGAGTGTATGTTAGCCATCTCTGTTCCATGCTCTCTAATGTTCGGCTCCGGTTTGGATAAAAGGGGTCAGATAAACAAGGTGTGTGGCAGATTGTTGGCTGAAAGATCAGAATGGTCCCCTCTTCCAGCTCAAAATGCCCAGGAGTCGTCTCTGGGATACTGTCAAGACACGATACAAGACAGGCAAAGAAACCTGAGGGGAACAATATTGGTATTATTTCTCAAAGTTTTAATGATCAGTAATTCCAGAATTCTGAATTCTTTTACTGATCAGTGATTGCGAGGATGAGCTGGGTCCTTGTGGTGTGCTCTTGTATCAGGGCATAAAATGGATCACAATAGAAAAAGCAGAAAATCATTGGACATGTAAACTGTTGCCTAGTAATTCCCTGCAATTTATTAAGCTTGGAGAGTTTTCAAATTATATCCGGCTTCAATCCCTGGAAGTGTGCTTAGCTATGCCAACAATTAATATTGTTTCTTAGGTTAAGAAATTAATACAGTATTTTAACGTCATATTAAATTTACATTAAATTTTTTTCCTGGTGTGCCTAAAGCTCAGCACTAGGGTATCATTTGAAGCCACATGACCTAGGTAGATGCCTAGGATTTTGATTTAGTAGTCAGAGGAAGAGGCTGTCTGTTAGATTTGCCGTTTTCTGTTCAAATTAGACTTAGGGAACAGCTGCAAGTAATATGGTTTCCTGGTTCTTGAGAACCTTTCAGTTATGCTGGTTTTAATAAAGATTTGTCCATATGAGGAACAGCAAGGTCTGTTAACCTTTCTTGCAGCGTGCTATTTCTGAGCCAATTATGAAGATGTCTAAAGGCATCGAATGCTCTTTGGAACAGTAACTTGTGATTTGGGATTATAATGGCCAACCGAAGAACTTTCTCTGTGGTTAGAATATTTGTGCTCACAATATATTAAAAACAAGAGCAGCATTGATTTTTTTTATGAGCTAAAATACTTCTTGGATTTTTTTCTTTTAGTTATGATGATATATTAATAACTACAGTAGCAGCAGAAGTAGCAGAAGATTCTTAAGTGATTTGGATTTTGCTAGTAAAGCCTTGAAGGCTGTGTTAAGCTGTCAATCTAGTTCTTTATCAAGATTTTGTTGATGTTCAAAGAAAGAAAAAAAGTGTGTTAATCAAAGGAATATGTTCTTCTTGCTGGTATGAGGCAGCTGACAACTCACTCTGAATGAAACCTTCAATATGTTTAGCTGCTTTGATTTCATAGAGAACTGCAGTGTAAATGTTCTGTGAAAGTGATTTGGGAACATAAATTTAGTTGTCAAATTGTTGGGGACTTACAAAAATTAAACCTGAGTGGATCGACCTAACTAAGGCTTGTG
>KZ510648.1:10174-21608 GCA_002844005.1 Limosa lapponica baueri | reverse complement strand
GTGCAAATCTATTGTTTAGAAAAATAAAAAGGTGGTAAGAGTCAGTATAAAGTTTCTCTGGCGGGTGAAGCACAGCTCAGTAATACCTGCTTGCATCTTCCAGCCCTGTGCAGGCTATAGGTAATGGGCTGAATTAAGACATCAGATTCATGCCCTAAGTGAAGAAAGAGAGAACAATTCACAAGGGGTAGAGCCCACACAGTATTTTATTTATACGCTACCTGAGCTGAGCAGAACAGATTGGGATTCTCTTTTCTGCCTTACACTTCAGGATCTTACTGTGGCTGTTACTGAGCAATAAGGCAGCACAGAGATAATGAGCTGGGCCAAATTAATGTCTGGTGTAAGTGGTACTGCCTCTGCTGATTACAGTCAAGTTGCACCAGCTTGTGCTGAGTGTGAAGTTCATTTTCCTTCAGTAATTTTCACTGCTTTCTGAAGCAGCATTGCTCGGGATCCTTCCCTAAACCTGCTACTTTATTTTGCTGCCTCTTCCTCCCGTGCACTAACCAATATTTTAAAAACCCTTCCTTCCTCTTCAGGTCTGTAACAGGGAGCCCACCCTCAGAGCCGACCTCTCTCACAGTTGTCTCAGTTTGGCTTGTGTAGACTGTGCAGAGTGAGTTACACCGAGACTGAGCCACAGTCGAATTTGACCGTAAATGCAAACTCCATTTTTTGGTAGCACTGATGGGGGCTTCAGGATTTGTGCTCCTCAGCTTTGCCATAAACAGCCAGACAGCGGAGGTTCCAGTAGCATTCCCCATCCCAGCTCCTGACAGAGGCAGGTACCTGCAGATCCCTGTGCCTGGGATCCAGAGTGCTGCTCCTTGTCCCCACACCTAGCAGGGCTGTCGCTGCCTCAGGCTCCCTCTGAAACCTTCCTCTGCCTAGAAGAGATCTTGGCTCCATTGACATGACTGACTCGTGCACCACGTTCTTGCCTCGGGACTTACAGGTGATATAAACTGCCAAAGAAAACACTTCTTTTTGTACCACATGGGGCTTGTTCACTGCCTTTTCATAAACTACTTCTCACATTACATGGGTGGGTAAATGTGCAGTTTGAATTCTTTGTTCCGATAAAACACTGCTTTATTTCTTGTGTGTCTGTGGAAGTCTTATTGCAGTTCTGAGAGCGAAGGAAATGGGCGAGCAGAGAAGGAGGCAGAGTGCTGAGGTGTGAGTGATACAGCAGGGCCCTGTACCTGTGTTATGCACCTGGATTAGCTACAGGCTTTGCTTGTGTTCTAGTCCCCAGATTTCAATCTGTGCAAGTGGCAACTCGTTACAAGTGGTTGTAACACCCTGGGGAAGCAGGATGTAACCTGGGCAGCGAAGCATCACTGTTCTCCAGTGAAGGTGATGTAGGCTGACTGTGACTTAAGAACAGCAGACTTTGTGTTCTGCTCTGGATGAAGTCTAAAAGCTGATTTTCTTTCTTTACTTAGGGCTTACTTGAAGTTTTAGTTAGTTTTGTGCTCTGTAGTAATATATTTACAGGCAGGAATACCTTAGAAAATGCTTGTTCATGTTTGCAAGGTGTTTTGGAAGTTCAGTAAAGAACAGAGATTGGAAGATAATCTATGGTACTATAAAAATATAATCACAAAAGCTATTACAAGGATATAATTTATGAAGACACTTGTTTCATTCAGTTATTAATGGAAAGGTTCAGATTTATGCCTTTTTGCTTTTGCAAGCAATGGACATTATGTCCTCAGCCGAAAGCATGTTTTCTTACATCTGCCACCTGTAACTCATCCACAGCTGAAAAGGCTGAAAAACACCAAAGGAAGAAAAAAGGTGGGAAAAAACCCCAACACTTGAGCTTGTGTTAAGTCATTGTCAGCTAAAGCCACTGCTCTCACCACTTCCTTTCCTGCAGTCAAATAAATTTCTGCAAAGGGCAATGGATATTTGCTGAACTACAGCTGCAGAGACCTGTTGTGGATGGAGTCCATGCTGGGATCTGTCTGGGCAGAATCACTGCAAGTCCTAGTCCCGAGCTGGCCAATTTTAATTTGGCAGTTTCATTTCATGAGAGTTTTAACCACCAGGAAGATTAGGCATTATTTGCTCAAGTTTTACCCAAATCCTTCTCCTTGCAGGAGCTGCCCTCAGGTAGCAGTAAAAAAAGTGCTCCAACACGGACAAACTGGCACTCTGCTCTTCTCCCAGGTGCAGGATGCTAGTCCTGCACAGTGGTATTTGTAGTACACTATTTCTAATTCTTTTGGTGTATCTGTGGTTTGTGTGTTTTCTGGAGAGGGATTCTTCCACTTCCCCAGTTATTTGCCTGTGCTGGGAAGCAAAGGATTTGGTACTTGCTGCGAGAAGCAGTTTCCAGGATTTGGAGCATTCTCAGAAATGGTGATGTGTGTTTGCTGGTTCTGTGTGCTCAGGGATGTATTATGGATCCTTCATGGACCATGTAACTCGTTCCATATTGAGTAAAGTAACTTTGTCTTAGAGTGAAGATATTTGTTTTGGAAAACGTAAACGGCACTAGTTGTGTGGCTTTAAATGAAGACCTTTGCTTGCTTGTAGAGCAGCCTGTCTTTAGCACCACCAAGTATCTTCAGCTGTGGTCAGACTGTCAGTGGTGACACACACTGATGCCAGAGACAGGGCTGTGCACAGAGTTTCTTTTCAGCTACAAACAACATCACCATGGTCAAGGATTTCTGTGTGTTGAAAACACTGACATCCATTAATGCACAAGATGAAGGTTATTTATGCATTTAATGTTTATGGCGGATGTACTTGGAAGAGAGAAAGCCTGTGTTTAGTGTTAAGAACATTCTATTTATAATTTTAATTCCATGCTGAAATTTTGTGTCCAACTGTATGAGAACCATGAATGTCAATTCCTTTGCACAAGAAGCAGTTGAGTTTCTTTGCCTGGTGTATTTATTAAGTGAAACTTGTGCATATTCCAGTAGTATTAAATTCATCTCTTTGCAACAGGAAAGTTCATCCATATTCTAAAAATACTTAAGTAGTTTTATTTTATTCTGTTATTTTAGTACATAAGATTGCTTCCTATCAGCAAGAATTCAAGAAGTAGCCCAGCTTAGAGTAGGCTGCCCTCAAATTTTATCCTTCTAGAAGGAAGAGAAAATCAGAAATAATAAAAGAGCTTTAGCTAGGGAAAAAGCTAATAATGTCACTAACCTCATGATTTCAAGTATGGAAATTGTCTTACAATGTGAAATTCATTATGTTTAACATTCATGATACTACTGGACTGTTTAATGAGAAACAATGTAATTGATTTTCCATAATGAGCCATCTACCAAGAAAATATTTAGGGGAAAATTTTCTGTTGGCCATCTAAAGAATTTTTATAAACACAATTTTGCATGCTATTGAAAATAAGGAACTTAACCTGAGATTTATTTTTTTAAAAATACATAAGAAATAGCTGGTATTGTCAGTAAATGTGGCATTGTGGAAAGTAAAAGCAGACGTCTTAGTGTTGGCAGCTCTCTCTGAATTTCCAACTTCAGATGTGAAGTTTGAATATCTCCCCCCCCCAGTCAAAACAAATGTTATTTGAATTAAAATCGCAGTATTTTTTCATGATGACTTCATTTCTAGTATGTACTGGTGTTTGGTAAACACCAGAACTGGTGTTCAGTCCTTCTGTGTTTGTGAATGCAAAGCCTGTGCGATGGATCAGCCTAAAGAGGGGCCTCTGCTGTGCCTTGTGTTGCTGAGTGCTGGGCATGGAGCCTGCCAGCAAAAGGGGTGTTGGGGTTAGTGCTGCCATCAGCACACGTCTGTGAAACACCTGAAATTCTCACGTGTGTCTGTGAGCAGTGAAATGCTTCAGCTGTGTGTGGGGTGAACCTGAGGAAATGGAGGCCCTTGGGAAAAGGAGCTTTCTTGGAGTGATACCCAGTCCTGTGTGCTCGCTCTGGGCAAAGATAGGATCAAAAGTTGGGGGGAAAAAGCATGGAGGTACCCCATACCAATTGCTGCTTTAAACTATGTTTTAAAGCTACTGCTAATAGCACTACTGCACATCCAGTGGTCCCCCATGTCAGGATTGAACTATTGCCCATGTCTCCATGAAACTGCTGCTAAAGTTGGGTACTTATTCTTAAACCAGTTCTCAATCTGCAAAACTTAACCAGAAAGATCTAGTACCAAAGCCATCAAAGGGCGTGAGCCTGGAGACCTCTTAGCACAATGGAGAGTCTCCATTACCTTGACCCAACACGGTAGATGCTGTGCACGGAGCAGGAAGCTTTTCCCACCCTGCAGAGCAAGTAAAGTGCATACCCAGGAGGCAGAGGGACTGTATTAAGGCTAGCTGACTTCAGTAGAGCTTTTTAGTACACATTAAGATGCTTTATAGGCATTTAGCTTTGCCATTTGAGATTGATGAAAATCCTGTAGTAGTCATTAGTAAAGGAAGGGCTCAGTCCAGAGATGATGGCTCTCTGACACCTCACTCCTGTTCATGCTCTCACACATCCAAGGAGACTTTTTTTTTTCCACCTGAACAATTTTGAAAGCTTGGGTAAGATCTGCTTCTAATACCTTAGGCCTCTTTAAAAATTCATGCACTTTAAGATTAATACTCCTGTTTATTGATTAATTTTGGAAGTGTTATACTACATTCCTCTATAATGCAGTGGGTTTGTTCCATTATGGTTCATTCATTTGCTGAAATCTGTATTTTATTGCTGCTGAAGTTAGCTGAGAGTGAATCCTGTGAGTATCTTTTGTACCAAGTTCCTTGAACTCTGGTGACGGCCAGCTGATGTCTGGAGGGCCACTAGAAAAAGTTTAAGAAAAATGCTGTTTGAAACCCCCCTCAGATAACGTCAGGTGTTACTCCAGGAGTCTCCAAAGTGTTGCCCATCCAAGCTGGTTTCCCTTGCTGGCGTTGTGCAAGCCTATTGTACCTCTGTAGAGGCAGCAGAAAAGAAGATTTTGGCAAAATCATGTTTCTCAAGGAAGTTCTCTGGGTACCAGCCACTAGCGTTCTCAAATGCTGTAGTTTTTATGCAGCCGTGTTCAGCAGTGGCCGTGTGATTATACAGAAATAAAATGTTCTGGTTAAATTGTTTCGTCTTTGAAATAGTCCATCACTAAAAACCCTAGGGGGAAAATGAGCATATAATTTTCTTGCTATTTTAAACCACGTAAGCACCAAGAAAAATAGTATGATTCATTTATTTTGGAGTGTGTTGATTAACTAGCAATTAAAGCTTTATAGTATTTTCTTTATGGAACAACAAAGGCCAGTTTAATGCTTTTTACTTTAGTTTCGGCTCATTGGACTGGCTTCATACCTGGTACAGTCAGATAAACGCTCTGAAAGCATATAAAGTACCTGCATGCAGCTGAACATGGCCCACTTAACTCAAAAATATGATGGGTGTTCACAGAAGGAACTTTCATTCATTCACAGCATCTGGTTCCATTACATTCAGCCCAATCAAGCCATGAAATTGAAATTAAATGACTTTTGATGGTGGTAATATTACAAGAATGAAAGCAAGACTGGGGGAAGGGAAATACCTGCATGGCCAGAAGAGGCTCTTCACGAGGACAAGCTGTGTAAAGTGCCTTTAAATTGTTTCACATAAATGACTGGATGCATGGGAAGATGAACTTGGAACTATTTGTTTTGCCTGAAGTACGTTTCACCTGCTTTTTAGAATCTAGGCTGTGTCTCTGTAACCCTTGCAGTGTCGTCACCTCTTCTTGCACAGGCTCCCAGCCAGCTTTCAGGTCTCTGTGGTGGGTGACAGGCGAACACCCCCACCCTCAGCACCCGCTTTTCCCCCCCTGCCCTGCAATCCTGTTGCTGCCCAGTGTTCCCCAAGCTCACGGAGGGACCTCAGTCCTGCTGTCCCTGGGGGCAGCAGCCTGGAAGGAAGGGAGGGAACAGTCAGCAGGAGGTGTGTGGTGTGAGCTGGGTAGGAGGATGGGGGTAGGTAGGATGACAGAAGGGACCTTTAAAGGCCATCAAGTCCAACCCTGCGTGCAATGAGCTGGGACATCTTCAACTAGATCAGGTTGCTCAGAGCCACGTCCAACCTGACCTTGAATAAGGATGGCAAAACGGAGAGAGAAGGAGGAAAAAGATGGGTAGAGAATATGGGCACTGTATCAAACCAGAATAAAATCAGCATCTGGAAGGGGGCCATGGTTTCTAGCCTGAGGTCTCTACCAACTTGTGTCTTGAAATGTGAGCAAGGGGAAGGTGAAGTTTGTGCGTGTGACTGAGAAGCATCAGGTGGTAGAGTGGAGTGGTTCGGTGTTGCTTTCTATTTTGAGGACTGTGGTGATCTCTATGTTTGGGGCAGCTTCTAAGTCTTTATCCTTATTTTTGCCGCCATTACATTAATCTTCCTTCACTGTGCAGCTGTGATTTTCCAATGAAACGCGTCCAGTGGGGTAGGCACATAGTGCAAATGTGTTATATACACATTATGGTATAATATACAAGATGTGTAATGCATTATATAATGTATTTTTATTGTAATATGTACATAGTACATGATTATATACACAATATACATTTTTAAGTATTAGGGTTTGGAAGGCAGAAGGTGTTCCCATCTCCCTAGGCAATTAGCTGCTGAAAACGTCAGTGCTATGGCATGTTTTTAGGGAAGCTGTTGACCTGCTTAGGATGGCTTTCTGAGTCACGGGGAAAGAGAAGCTCTGTTCAGACATACCTGCGCCGAGCTCGTATACAGGGTAACTGCTGGGAAATGCGGTCGGCCTGTTTCCCAGGCTGAGCTGGTAGGTCCATGCGAGGACTGGGCCCTGCTTAGGGAAATAGGGATGCGCCAAAGGCTATGGAAACACCACTTGGCTTACAGCTGTGGCTGCTGTTTCTGCTCTGCAAAAGTTGCCGTGGCTCTGAGTGACAACTCAGTGCTACAGTTTTCCGCCACTGAAATAATAATGTCCTCCTGTGTCTGAGGGCTTGTTCTCAAGATGCTGGTAATGGGGATTACTGATTGTCATTGACCCAGTCTGCTTGGGGTGTCCTAAAAAAAAAAAAAAAAAAAGGAAGCTGATGCCCTTCCACATCCCTGTGTTTGCTGGATGCCAAGCAGTGGTTCTCAGCCTGATTGACAGCCTGCTGTGACAGCAGAGCAGTTGCCCTGGTGTCAGCACGTTCCTCCTCTTGTGGCCAAGCTCTTGGCAAGGTGCTGGCATCAGTGCAAGCTTGAAATAAATACCTGGCTCGGTCTTTGTTGAACCAAAAGGAAAAATGGAGAATTAAACATACAGAAGTGCTAATAAAGTGGATGTAGCCTTAGTCCTAGATATAGTTTTTAGCTTCAGAAAAGTTTTTGAATACTTCTTAACCAGTTATTTGAAGTAGTTGTGTGCATCTGTTGCTCCAGCTGTTGGCACCCTGCTACGCGGCTAGACACTTGAATGGATATTCTCGTTATGTGGGACTAGATAAACACTGTCTTCTGCCTCCCCATCTCTTCCACGTTCAGCTTGGGTACAAAATCAGGTGTCTACTCCTTGCACCTTGGAGCTCCCAGGAAAGAGCAAAGGTCTAGCAGCTGTGCAGATACCGATGGGGCTCCCAGCACAGAAAGCAAAGGCTGCTCGAGCCCCTAAGCCATTTCCAGAGTTAGGAAGCACCAGAAGCTGAGTGCAGGTGTCTGATGTGGTCTTTGTCAGCCCCGACAGCGCTGGGGCAGCCAGGCTCCGTGCTGGTGTGGGACGGGGTAGGTGAGGGCTGGGGGGGGGTTATGCAGCTTGCCCAGGGAACCTGGGCAAATCAGTGCCGGTGGAAGGAAGCACATCTGCGGGCTGCTCCCTCATGTAGTGCTGAGCTTGTTGCAGAGAACAAGTGCTTCATTTGATTTCTCTAAATACCTCATTGCCTCTAATGATAAACTGCATCTACCCAGCAGTGTCCCTGCTCCTGAGGCAAGCTGCGTGCAGCTGCTGTGTTTCCTGTTTATGCTCAGGCACCGAATTAGTCACCTCCACAGATATTTTTTTTTCCCTCTGAACAGTTTCACTGTTGCTTTTTTAGCCGGCCTCCTAATGTTCCTGTGATTGTAGGGAAGGATTTATTAAACATTAATCCATCTAGGCTTACATGTATCTGCCTCAGGTTGGCAGCTCTCAAACAAGCCGGCTCCTGCTCGCTCCCGTCTGCAGTGAGGGCTGGGGTGCTTGCCTCAAACCCTGATGCTCCTTTGCTTCCCTTCTTCAAAGTGCTGTGGAAGCAAAATACTCGTAGGTGCAACAGTTGGATATTCTACCTCTGTGTACGCTGCCCTCTTGATGGGTCTGGACTTTACTGAAAAATTTGACAAGTATAATCAATGATGAAGAGATGTGCAGGCAGAAGAGGACGGCAGTATTTCCATGAGGTGTTGAGTTTCTCCCTTTAAAAAAGATTGGGTGCTTATTGGGGGGGGATGCTTTGGTGTTGTTTGTTTGTTGTTTGTTTTTTTTTTTATATTTTCCTGAGTGTATTAGAATATGCTGTTTATTTTTCTAGGTTAGTGGGTAAGATCCCATGCAAATTTTTCCTGAAAACAAGCTTGCTTTCCTTGTCCAGGAACAGCGTGCCATTTCATGTCTATATTTAGCCTTCCCATAAACAGGGATAGTTCCTAAAACCAGTGTCTTTCCCTTTACACAGCCAAGTCTGCCAGAAACCAGTCCAGAGAAAGCAATTTCATTTACCACAGCGTTTCTCCTGCCTGACTATTTTTGGAGGTGTTTTCAAAGGCAAATGCACAGAAAGCAGCAGCCGTTTCAGTCACACACATTAAAATCAAGTTCCTTAATGTTAGCTGAGGAATGAATTTTACAACACATCACTCTTACTGTCATACCTGAAATGAGTGATTTAACTGATGACTATAATTTAAATCAAAATATTTCAGGCTTCATTCGGGGGGAAAAAAAAGTGTGTGAGATTTAAATGAAAAATAAATCTAGACTGAAACTCCGGACTCTGTTTTCTAATGCTAATTTTCAAAATAATGAACATACTTCATCTTGTTACACACGTTACACAACATTTCTCCCCTGAGGCACAGTCGGTTGTGCCAGTGTCGCTCGGCAGGCCCTGGCAGGGCTGCCACTCCGTCATCTTCCAGAGCTAACGGGCGCCTGGCCAGGGCGCGTTTCTGTGCGAATTCAACCCGCCGCTGATGTGTGTGTAATTAGACAGGCCTTTTCCCAGGTGAATAAATACCTGTGTGGTTACGAAGAGAAGAGAGCGGCTAATAAGACTGGGAGGATGGAGAATTCTGTGTGTGAATAACAGTGGGGGCAAGGCATGCTCCTCTGTGGGGCTCTCTCATTAGGGGAAGGGGATACCTCCTTCCTCCTGACACAAGGAAAAAGTCACCTTCTCATGCCCGTTAGCCTTTCCTGGCTCTGTCTGCGTCGTGCCAGCAGCAGGCACCTTCCCAGCACCACTTTCACCAGATGGACCTAGATCTGGCAGATCTTCTGCGAGGGCTGGGCGACTTCACAGCCGGCTGAGGCACCTTTATGGTTGCCTGCTGCTTCCCCAGCAGTTAGACTGGTGCTCCTTGTTTCAAAGGTTGCAGGGAGCTACCTGGCCATTCCCTAGGCCTCCTGCCTATGAGACACACACATACAGGGGAACACCCCAGATCCCATTCATAGATGTAACCTCGAATCCTAAGAACTAACCTGAAACTATATTGCACAACGAGTCACATGCAACAGTGTGGTCCTGACTTCTTTTTTTTTTTTAATTTATTTATGAGTTTTAACAAATAACGTGTTGGCAACCAGTTGTGTAACTTGTCTGTCAACCGGAGGAGCTTTTGAAAGAAAAGGCAAATCAAGTCAAGCCTGTGACAGCTGTAGGAATGTGAGCACAGGTGAAGGGTCCCAGGGCTGGTGGGAGTTGTGGCTGCCAGGCTGCAGTGTGCCACCTGCGAGTGGCAATGCAAGGGTGAAAATCAGGTGTGCGTGGAAGGCCAGGCTGCAGTGTGCCACCTGCGAGTGGCAATGCAAGGGTGAAAATCAGGTGTGCGTGGAAGTCACAAATCCGATCTGCTTTCTGTTTTCCTGACGTTATATTCTTCTGCGTTCTCTTACAATGTATCAGGAAGACACCTTGGTTTCTGTAGGCCTCAGAATTATGGGATTATGTTTTTTCTTCACACGTACATTTGATGACAGTTAGAGAAAATCATCGTTTGTTAATCACTGAAGTATTTATTTGTACAAGATGGGACACTCCTTTAGTCTCAGTTTCTAGGTCTGCTCACACTGACCAATGAGGCTGAACTTCACTGAATGCTTCCAGAGGGCACGACCCAAGTGTCTTAAGCTTTTAGGTAACTTGGGGCTTCTCCATCTACAAAAATGAACCAGATCCCTACAGTTTTTATGGATCCCCTGTTCCTGAACACAAGGGAACTTCTCCTGAATAACTGTCTTGGCAAATATAGCCTGCTTTTGGGGCGTTTTTCTGGCACAGCTGTCAGAGGATCCTGTACTCATCAGGTTGGGGGTTGTAGCTGAGCTCTCTGGTGGGTCTCGTGTCACCTCTCAGCCAGAGCAGTCTGGTTCTGTGAGGCAGTAGGGAATTCAGAAAAATCCACAGGCAATCTGTTATTTTTGGACACTTAATGCTGACTTGGTAGCCTTAGTGGTAACAAATTATTATGCATAGATACACACTTGCCTGTCCATCTGTTTGTCTCCCCTGATCCACTGAAATGGTGGAATATTTTTCTTGGTCATATGTTAAATCGTATATTTATGGTGGAAGGGAGCAGGTGATACAAATCGTTGCAGTGCTTGGTTCTTTCTTTAGAAGAAAAGAATGGTTTTCTTTTGTCTTAAGTGCCTTTTCTTTTTAATGTGCTATAAGTTGAATTGTGAATAGGTTTTCAGAAAACAAAACCAGGACTCTGTTTGGGGTTTCCAGGCTTTGGCTGGAAAATGTAAAGCTTTTACTTTGTTCCTGAGCAAGAACCAAATGCCAGGGTTACATGGAAACCGTTACGGCGTGTCCCGGTCGGTTGTTGCAGGGCAGTCAGTTTGGTATCTGGAGGCCAGATCTTTTCATCTGCCTGAACGCGTGAATTTGTATCTTTGTTTCAGAAGATGCCATTCCATTCCAATTGCATTTCTGTCCTCTGACTCTCCATCTGCAGAAGTAACAAATGATAAAAAATATTTCAGGAATGACTCGGGGGTGATAGGGAAGGTGTGGAAAAGAGCGAAGCCTCCTCTTTTCCCAGCTATGAAGTGTAATTGTAGCCCTTACTCCCTTCTGGCTCTGTCCCGGAGGCCACCTTCGCATGAAAAGGAGGAAGAGCTGGTCAGGACAAGTGGCTGGGGAAGAGGGGCAGAGCGGGGCTCACATCGCACTCCGTGTTGTAGGTCTTACACACCCCCGAATCCCTACTTGATATATATTGAC
>KZ510647.1:10329-29145 GCA_002844005.1 Limosa lapponica baueri | reverse complement strand
AATTATATATGGACACACATTCCTAAAAAAGATATAAAAGAGTTTGTTAAAATAATAAAGAGGGGTTCTTTGTTCACAACTTCATGCGTGTCGTGTCCGTCTCAACAACGACAAAAAATAAATCCAAACCTACATGGATTAAAATGAATTTCTGGCCAAATTTCTCTCCGGCTCTGTACTGAAACATCTGTGGTGTATAGAAGGTATGAACAGGGTGAAAATTAACCTCTGAAAGGCTGTTTGTGTGAGAGCCAGTCCAGAGATCCACTTATTTCATGAAGCTGAAATCTGAAATGGAATGAACCGTAAAGGAGTTGTAGCAAGAAAATGTAATTGATCCTGCATGTGTTGGTGAAATCCTTGCTGCATTTAAGTGAGTATTACCTGTCTCCCAGGCTTTGACACTTCTATTTTTATGTAGGGTTTACACCAGTTCTGCTGTATTATGCATGATTAAGTCAGATGAAAAACACCGTAAAACTGACATGCCTTGGAAGCAAGAGAGGGAAATTGTTTCAAAATCAAAATCTAGAAAAATAAGTGTTATCATAAGTATTTTTAAAATAACATAAAGTGGCAATTACTACAAAATTGCATACTAGAAATACTGAGATTTAATGGTGTCATGGTTTAATCCCAGCCGACAGCGAAGGCCACACAGCCACTTGCTCGCTTCCCCCAGTTGGGATGCGGAGAGAATTGGAAAAGTGAAAGTGAGGAAAAACTTGTGGGTTGGGATTAAGCCAGTTTAATGGGTAAAGCAAAAGCCACGCGCACGAGCAAAGCAAAACAAGAATTCATTCACTGCTTCCCACGGGCAGGCAGGGTCTCAGCCATCTCCAGGAGAGCAGGGCTCCATCACACATAATGATGACTTGGGAAGACAAATGCCATCACTCCAAATGTCTCCCCCCTTGCTTCTTCCCCCAGCTTTATATACTGTCATGATGTCATATATATCCCTGTGGCCCGTTGGGGTCAGCTGTCCTGGCTGTGTCCCTTCCCAGCTTCTTGTGCACTCCCAGCTACTCACTGGTGGGGAGGTGTGAGGAGCAAAGACCTCGAGAGCTTAGTGACAGCCAAAACCACCCAGTGCACTGTCAACACCATTTCCCATCCCAAACCCAAAGCTCAGCACCGTACCAGACGCTAGTTAAGAAAATCGAACTCTATCCCAACTAAAACCATGACACATGACCTCTGTAAAAACAAATGCTTTTCAACAAGCATAGAAGTCCAGCGCAACACAAATAAAATGCAAACTGTGTTTTCTTGAAATATCATAACCTGAACCATTTCTAAGACATTTTGCGTATAGACATGTTATATAAGTATGCATAAGGAACAGAATTTCCCTTCTCTGTATTATTTGCATTACAGGGAAGTGCTTCCTCTAAATGATGAACCTTCAATATCTGCTCTGTATTTTGTTTTGAACTTCAGTCAGCATTGAGTTCACATATAGGAAATAAACAGACTAATTCTTAACTATAGCCTGAAAACGTATCCTAGAAAACGCATTTTTGGATTACATGGGAAGATCCTGAAATAGAGGAACGTAGATTAAGATAGCAGTATGTAAAATCTCTTCTGTCTTTTTGCTGTATAATTTCAAGCGATTGTCAGATAGCCATCACCAGGCATCCCACAGAAGTGAGTGCAAAGGTGAAGACGGTCTGCTTTCAGAAGCTGTTTCCTGCATTAAGAGCCCTTTCTATAGCATAAGGTTATGCCTCTGAGGCAATGAATGTGGAACTGAAGTTTGCTGTGGCTCCTGTGAGGGCCCTGCAGGGAACAGCCAGCAGTGTTTCATAAGCGATCACCCAGACACCCTGAGGAAAACTTTGAGTTAGCAAACTGGGGGGGGGGGGGAAATGATGCAAAGAAAAAGCTTTACCTTGCTGCAAAAAAATCACTGTCAAGAAAGCACAGACAACAGTTAATTATGCAACATTAACAGCATGCTCCACTCCACATACTTTGTGTTTCTCTGAGGCACAAAGATGAATTTTTATTTCTCTTGGTGTAACTGCTTCTCAGTATTCAGTTTTCTTTGTTTATAGTGGTAAAAATTGTGAACCCCCTGATTCAGCATTGGTGTTCTGAAATGTCAGCCTGCTGATTGTGTGTCAGTGAATGATTTCTGTGGCCTCTGGTGGTGGGGAGAAGATGCTAGAAGTCACCTTAGAACCACACCCATGGGTCTGAAGGCAGCAGTGTTTCCTTGCCAGAGGAGTCAGAAAAATTCTGCAATCAAAAATCTTTACACCAAGTTGATTCTCTCCCAAAGCATCTACCAAAAGCTCTCGCTGATGTAAGTTCCGACAGGAATGTTAATACAAGTGTTTTACATTTGAACTTGAATGACAGCATACTCTATTTCGGAGTGTGAGCAAACAAGCTGCTTTTCCTGATTAACCAAATTATTTTTGCCAAATTCAGTGTGCAGCGTGTAATCACAGATGTCGTGAACCCTGCCTCACGAAGCAGACTGCCTAGTGCAGCTTCGTGTAATCGTAACGGCCGAACGCTTCCGAGCTGCAGGAAGTCGTTGCCTCTCTCATTCACGTTTGACTTTACGGGGTACCCTGGCGTATTCAGCAGCGGGAGTACACAACAGACCAACTCTAGTCTGCAGCGCAGTGGGGACATCTGTCAGAATTAACACTCATTTGCAGCTACTACTGGCTGCAACAGCTCAGCAACCTCACAGCACAAGACAGACAGGCTTTATCTCTCTGGCAGGGAGGTAAAAAAACGCTAAAGCAGCAAGCAGCCCTCTTCATAGAGGGCAATAACCAAGGAGAAAACAAAATTTACACGTTCACTTTGTAATTGCTCAAGGGAAGTACACTTTTGCACAGCTAGGCAACAGCTGAGATAGAAATTGAACCATCAAAGATGGTGAAGAACAACCATAAACAGATTGTTAATATTTGATTTGAAGAAGTTAAGATGCTAGAGACTGTAAAGCCATTCCTAAAGGAGCTGTGACCAGTACCCCCTGCTCCCCACTCCTGGGTCATGTGGTTAGCATAACTAACACCATCTTATAAGGCAAACAGCCATTCCCTGGGACCCAGCGGGTCGCATATTCCTTCTCTTTGCCCTCATTATTAGGTCTTGAAAGTCCTGTGCATCAAGTAGATGAATCAAACAGATTTCTTCTTACCCTCCCTGCTGGCCTCAAGGCTCCCGGGTGCCAGGCCAATTACTCCCTTCCTTGCTGGCCAACCTGGTGGTGTTGATGACCCTGCCACAGAGCAGGGATAAGCGTAACAGCTCCCAGAGCACTATCTGCAAAACCAAGCAGTTCAAGTCCTAAGAGGACTTGGACCAGAACTTCTTCTGGACACAGAGAATGCGACCCCCTGGTGGAATGGGCCACCTCCACCATTGTCTGCTTCCTCCAAGGACTGAAGGGGCGACTTATATTCTTTTACATGATTTTTGAGTCTAGATTATGATTGTTACATTGATATAGCAAACCGTAAGATCTGACCCCATCTGCTGAGGGTCCAGGTGATTAAAAATCATAAGTTATTATCTAGGCAATTAGAAATTAGAAGTTAAGTTGTATTATAAATTCTGTATTATGCTACTTATAAATTGTACTACATTGATTCTGCCTGGAGAAATCCTGCCATTTTAATCGTAAACTCTGTGCTGTAGTAATCATAATAGCCTGCTAAGAAAGAAAAGCTTTAATTCTAACTACAACTTAGTGCCATCACCATTCTGCCAAGGATCCTTAAAAGAACCTGTCTGTCCCCTCAGTGTCAGGAGACAGAAACAAAACTTTGAATCTATACATCCCAGACAGGATTCAGTCAAGTGAGGAGTTAATCATGTTCAATGTTAGCATTACTATTTGCATGTAAATTTGATGAGCACTTTGTAACACTCCTTCCTGTCTGTTCTGGTTTTCCCTGGGGCTGTTACTAGTTCCACTCTGTTGCCTTCTTTGTTCATCTGTCTTGTACTTTGAATTCCCCACTTGTGTCTCTGAGACAGTTACAGAAAGCGGCAGCCTCCTGCCAGACCTTCCCAGGACACAGTCTCATCTCAAACCTGTGGGTTTCTCCTTGGTAAGGAAAAAAAAAATATTTAAAAAAAAAAAAAGTATCAGTATCCTACACCTCCTCATGCAACACAGGGAGACACAGCAGGGAGCTAAGGGATCGAAGATCTGCTTTCCAGCTTCTCCAAGATCCGTGCAAGGTGATCACAGCTCCCCACTGTGGCACCAGAGGCGAACTGTCCCAGAGCCATGCCGCAAGGTTTCCCCCCGTGGCACTTTTTTCAGAGAATTCGGCAGTCAGCATCCCAATGGTATTCCTGCAGAAATAAATACTGTTACTCAACACCAAGGAGATGGAAATCAGCCACTGAACCTTACTCTAACTTGGCTGAGAAACAACACAGACGAACTTCTACTTATGGCATACAGCAATTTTGGATTTCCAAAGCTGTTTTTACTGTGCCTTGGTCCTACGTTCTCCCAGTAACCTTTAAGCAACCTTGAAGCTCACTTCTTTAAACCCTAATGATGCTACTTAACTTGCAGCCTGAAGAGACAGCTATAAACTAAGGCCAGAACTAGTACTTATTTTCCACAACTGTTTTATAACTGTATTTGGAACAAAATAGTGCCAGAAGCAGAGCGACCATGAAAGTTTACCCTAATTCTAGGTAACTTGTTCCACCTAAGCAGTTCAGTGTCACAGCTCTACTTAATCCCTAGCACTAACCAGGTGCAACTCCATATTCTCATGAAACTGTGAAGGATAAGAGATAGAAAAAAAAAAAAGAGAAAAACTGTATTTGCTGGGATGATAGACTAAAATCTGTTCTGCATTTTTTCACTAGGAAGCTGATTGTTAGGGGCATTCCAGCAGAGTTTTTCCTGAACGTTGTGGACCAGACTTTTTTTCCTTTACAACAACAGTATAAATCACTGGAGTGCAGACACAGCCCATCACTAGAATGATCATCATTAGTATTGTTATAGCAGTTCCGCTTGCATGCACCTCCTGCTGTGCAGCACATAACGCTTTCAGGAAGTACACTGCTCCGTCTGGCAATGAATGTGTAACTGGGTGAATTAGGAATCCAGTCACTTGGAACTTTAAAGATCAAAGATATTGTTAGGGTTTAGTCCTAGGAATGACGTCTGAATAGATCTTTCTGTTGAGGTTGATTTGTCACCAAATTAAGCTAGCAACTCTCCAGGCATACAAGACTGTAAAGCATGTCAGTCAGTCTTCAGCAGACGAGCAGAGATGAAGCCAACCATGCACGCAGAAATCTACGCGCAGGGCTGCCGAGCCCAACACAAAAGGGAGATGTAAACTGGGCACAGCAACAAGGTGGATTACAGCTGTGGGACTGTGCGGTGTAGCTCATCCCTTTCCTGCAAGAAGAAACCTAAATAATCTCTGGATAATCCTCTAGAAAAAACAAAACAAAACCCTGACCTGCATTGTGGGGAATATTGTTTTGATTCATTACGTAAACCAACTGCACGTGCTCCTTTTTTTAGCACTGAAATCAAAACATGACAAATACAGCCACATGACATGCTTTTCACAGCCCATCAGTTTTTCTAGCACAATAGCATTTCTATTTCATAAATAGAAAAATTCGGCTTACAGGACAGTATCATTTTTACATAAATTCTAGTTTATCACTTGCAAGTATTTCAGGAGGACCTATCATACCATCTAATGGCTTGACTCAAACTTTCTATATTATTGTCAGCTAGAGAACATTGGATGATGGGCAATCTGCAGGCAAAATTGACGCGCCAGCACTTAGCCAGGCTTCTAGCTCAGTTTAAAAACAGGCAAGCTCTGGCTAAACTCTGTGAATCGCTGAACTCTTGCATTTGTAGCCATTAGGCTACACCTAGATTATTTTAAATGTTATAACCTAAAGGACTCAAAACATAATTGCTTTTAAAAATGCATCACAAAACCAGCTTGCCTAGCCATTCTGCATCTGTGGTACAATGTCTGTCACGAGTACAGGGTAAGATCATAGACATAACAACATTGCTATTGTCTCCAAAAAGGCTTTTGTTTAGAAGCGTTATGCTTTTCTGCTCACATAAAATGTGACGGTTTAAAGAAGATCCGCAGCCTCCCAGAAAACATACTGGTGCATCCTTGAAGGCTCAAATCCCTCTTGGAATTTAACTTACAGCCTGCTGACATAGCTTGTCTGTGAAATATACTGTATTTCCTGATGAAACCAGAGAGCTACAGAGATGGGACATAATTGAAAAAGCAATAGCAAAAAAAAATTCCAGGTGTCGAAACAAATAATAGTACTTAATTTTCAAGGTACAAATAATAAAAATAGGACAACACCAAAATATAAGGAACAAATCTAATGGGAGTAGAGGGTCTCTTCTACAAATGTGAGAGGGCTGACACACTAAAGCAGGATGACAATCCATCCAGTCTACAGTTCCTGACAGAGGTCAGCCTCGACACCAGTGAATACGTGCGCAAGGTCACATCCAAGCAAGTCTGAATTTTGTATGCTGCTGGAAGAAGATGACTCAGTGAATACTGAGACCTGTAGGCTAGTCCAACTTCTACAAACAGTAAAAAATGCACCAAAAAAGTCTTAAAAGATCATCACCCCCGGGTAGGAATTACTGGAGCATGAAATGCTGCAGACATACATGGGGATTGTTCATCCAAATGCTGCCCCCAACATACGCTAAAGGCAAATCCCAGCTGCAAGAGCTGGCTGTACTGGTTTCATGTTCTTTAAGAACGTCCCTAAACCAGAAAGAACTGCACCATCTCCTAACACTGAGTGGTGCAAAGCAGCCAGACAGGAAATAACTCTGCCCTGCACAGTCACAAGTTCAGAGCACAAGAAGACCTCCTGCATTTCAGTTGGGTCCTTAAAGGTGGCAGCAGTCTTACTTCCGCAAGGTTATTAGGAACTCATTGCAAAACTGCAGCCCACCCAACGCTACTGCTGAGAGATGATCTGGCCCTCAAACCATACTCGGTTACCTCTGCAATTGCCTGATGCAGTTGCTGGAAATAACAGGAAAGCACAGCAGGACTTGCCATAGTTCCTAGAGCTAACCCAGAGTTCCTCCTGTTTCAGAAGATACTTCCAACACCTTTCAATCTTAATCTTATTGCAACATTTTAAATCCAGTGATAATAAGCAGGGGCAAACATCTGCCACAAATTTTATGTTGCTTGTGAAGCAGGAGGCTGCTCAGGTGTCCATGACTGAATTTTTTGAACATCCAGCACAAGGCCACTAGACGTTACTAACTCAGTTGCAGCTCCATAAACTGTAGAAGTCTCCAATCAAAGAAAGTAAGACCTCTTCAACTCAACTTCAGGTGTCTTCTAAAAATGAAAGAGGAACGCACAAGCCACATCTGCATTTTTTCAGTATCCAAAAAACCACCCTAAAACCACTACTCAACAGAAATGTAGAACAGGGATTTCAAGTGCAGCAACTACTTTCACCATTATCAGCCAATATCCTGAACAGCACATCAAAGCCCTGATTGTGTGAGAAAAGCATTACAAACACCGGTTATTTGTTATCAAAAGTGGAAGTATCGTGCTGCGTGATCAAGCTGACCTTCAACCAGCCCAGGTTCTTACTAGCAAATATCCTAGAACTCTCTCTTCCATCTACACAAGAAATAATATCTATATGCTATAAAAATAGTGATTACTGCTTATACCATTACAACATTAATTAATCCATTATTTGTTCAGATTCATTAGCAATGCAAAAGCTCGGGTTGTAACTCATCTGTAAAAGTATTACTAACCCCAGCACTACACAAACATTGTTAGAACAGCCTTCTCATTGCCAGGATACCTTCACTGCAATATAAAGGCAACACATTAGTTGCATCTCTTCAATCTATTCCTCAATAGAATTTTTTTTCTTAAAAAAACAGATTATAGCAAGACAGTACAGTAACGGTATTACTTAAGATGTCTTCCTTCTATTCAGTAACATTCTCTAATGATAATCCATGCATGAAGGCAGAATATTAACAGAGCACCAAAAGACTTTCATGATGAGACAAGTAGCTTACGCTACCAAAAAAACACAGTTTAAAGTTGATTAGAATACACAAAAATAGTTATACTCCTGATTCTCAGAGCTTGTAGATGCATGCACTTTTTATCCATCTTTAAAGTTAGAGTTCAGCTCACAGCCAAACTAATGATACTCCCTCATGCTACAGACTTCACCTCAGCTAAGCTTGGCTCAGCTGCACTGTCAGCTCCTTGCTGTGTGAAAAAGGCTTCCTCAGAGAGTCCCATCTTTGTTACAGGCCAGGATCTTTCAGCTATCACATGCGGTGGAAAACTTTTTCAGCAACTCTCACAACCTGCTGGATGCAATTGCTGAAAAGGAGCAAGGAATAGCTTAGAAAAATCAGGAGCCACACTGCGTGTATTCAGGTAAGCCCAAGACATGTTGAGTACTTGCTACTATTTTAAAATACCTAGCTTCAAAATCTCTCCTTTACATATACCACCAGTCACTTAAGGCTGTAATCTAGTCATCATCAACACAGACTTCCCTGCAGGCTTTCCTATCTGTGCTGAGTATTAACTCTGTAATTTCATAACTTGTTCGAATCCACTCTGACAAACAGGATGATCAACCAGTTTCCACATTCTGGCTTCTCAATCACTGCTCCCACCTCCCTTGAAAAATACTAACTGCCCCCACTCACATCCCACCACCTATAACATTCACACACACGGCTTTTTTCCTTGCCACTGTTCTGATCACACCTTGTTTTCCTTTTGGAATTTTAATTTTTCCACTGCCTCTGAAAACAAATACAAGCTCTTTTCCATTTCAAATATCCTTTTTTACTCTATTTGTACCATGTGATGTTGAAGTTTCCAGCAGAGACACAGGAAACCACTTTAGGGAAGGTGAAATGCCTGTAAACAATGCCCACAAAACAGCTACTAGCACAAAATTTCATAGAAGTGGGAACTACATGAAATTTCCCCATACCCCCAGGAGATCAACATAGTAAAATACACAAGTATTGATTTGTTATTTGAGGTATCGAGCTATGAACATTTTAAGTCAACTCAAGTGATCTTCCTTTGTCACATATGATAACTATACACTACTAATTATGTGAAATTCTCACTGGGAACATTTCCTTAAAGGCACGACCTCAAACTCGGAAGACTTTAAAAAACATTGTTTTAAAAGCTCTAGAAGATTTTTTTATTTTAAAACCATAGCAGGGAGCTTTTCGTTTTTACATATGCACCATGCTAGCTTAATAAAACACATAGTTTCACCATCTTCCAATAGTATTTTAATTGGGTTTTTTTATTAGACTATACTAATTTTAAACCAGAGCAAAGCCCTTGAAGCATAAGATAAACAATTATGAAGATATTTCTAAAAATCTTTTGCAAAAATGATGCAAAGAATCTCCCCAGTACCCACTACCACATTACAGCCAAGCTGTTAGAAAGCTCGATGTGACAGAACCAGAACATTCCCTTAGCTTTTTAAAAATAAAAAGCTCAAACAAACCTTTGTTTCAATAGAAATGCAGGCATCTGTTTTTGTTTCTCCATTGTCCAAGATATTTGGAATGGAGATATGAAGCTGTTTCCCTTGAACAAGACTACAGATGTGAATCCATAATGGCATAATTACAGTATGGTTACATAGAAGTTCAAGCTAATGAGAAACATCAACACAACTATTTTCAGTTTCTAGCAGTTAATGACAGACTAGGAAGACTATAACCAAATTCCTTACTAAGAGAAAATAATTACAGCTTTGCATCCAGGTTTGAGCATTTAAGTGTTAGACATGAAGACTACTATAAAATTCCAACAAGACAACTACATCCATTTAGAATCTGCTATAATCAAGAACACATTTTGGTGGTATCTCGATCCTCAGTCACAGTTTGGGGATACAGAGATATGCCAGTATTTCCTGAGTCAGGGAGTCAGCCTTCCACAGACGTGTCACAGGGCTGCTTATCATTGCATTAGCATTATTTTACATTTCAAAGACGCCATTTTAGCAAGGATCTTACTTTTTAAGCCAACAAGCACATCTGTTAGTGGGGAAAAGGCCAACATTGTCTAGAACATCTAAGCAAGACACCAAGTCACTTCACGAGACAGAAACCAGTATGAAACATTTCATAAGCAAGTCCACAGTGGCTTACAGGAAGTACTTCTGAGGACTTACATATTTAAGTCATAGAACGGGCAACACATTTATTGATTTCTCAAAAAAAAAAATCTGCACGCATTTATTGACTCGACAGGCAACAGGAAGCATGGTTAACATGTAGGATCTGGTTGTTTACCTTTTACAAGGCAATTAGCTTAAAGGCACCACCCTCATTTCAAAACTCAAACCTGCAGAGCTTAGTTTTTCTACCTTATTGCCACAATTCAGTGAATGCACTGTTTTAATTAATTTACTGTAAAGTACTTACAAACTGCAACAAGTAAACTGAAATCAGTACTGTAGGTTCTTGTACCCGACTTCAGCCATGTCATGCTCACATCAGACTGTTGTCTTACCTCAAACCACAGAGTTGCACAGCTTGAACAAGTTCCTCCACTGTTTCCCAAGAGGAATGACTTACACCACGATAAACATGCTTGGCAAGTCAGGCACAGCCCCACCTTTTCCCAGGCACAAGGAGAACTTGGTTATGGCTATGGCAAAGTTTTACCCTGAATTTTATTCTGCACAAGCCAGGATGAAGTATTCACTCTAGAGTCAACCTTAGAAGGCTGGTAGTTGAGTGCTCTTCTCTCCCAGCTTAGCTTCTGTTATGGAAGCGATCTGATCTACCACTAACACCAAAGATCCCCAAACATGAAGTTTAGCCCTCGCTCCTGGAAGCTCCAGCTATGCCAAGGTCAGACTGGAATTTGAAAAGTGTTCTTTGAGCCCAGAAAACAGGTTCTCTTTTTCTCTACAACACACAAAAGCAATAGAAATAACATTTTCCTTAAACATTCAAATATAATTATTAGTTAATAGATCTGAAGATGCTAACTACAGAAATTAAGAGCCATTATCAATTCTATTAAGGCTTTTTTCACCCTCTATACTTCATCCCCCCATACAATTGACATTTTCAGATAAGTAAAATTAAAATAATAGGAAAGTATAATTTAACTCATTAAATAGTTACACCCTGGAAATATCTAGTAAACGTTCCCCAAAGATAAGAATTTAGCATTAGTACCTAGATGCCAACAGCTTGCTGCTGCTCTTCAAGGCCAAGCAAAGCATGCTCTCAACTTAAATCTTTTATGTTATATTAACCCACCAATAATTTTTTCCAGAATACAGATCTATTTCTTAATATGTAGCTCTGACCTGCCAACACTGGGAATTTGCCAATTAAGTCTAAAATGCTCCATTACGCACATGAAGTTTTTTTCAGAAGGCAGTTTTCTAACACAGCAAAAGAAACATGATCTGCAAAAAAGCAAGCCCTTTTATGATTGTTTAATATTTATGGCCATTTTTTTTCCCTGCTTTTCTGACAAGAAGCCACACCAGAAAGTTTCTTTTATATTTTTATTGTATGCCAAAGTTCATTAAAGGTAGGGGTTTGCTTGTATACAAGTTACTCAAAAATTGTGTCTAGGCAGAAATTTGTTAGCAGTCTGACTCATTTCAAAGCACAGGTTTGTTCAATCAGGCCACAAAAATAATATTGTGTACAAGCAGTAACTAAAGAGCTGCAGATTCAAGGAGTTTCCAAACATCACAGATCTTGAGATCTCATCAGGAAATCAAAATCAAATCAAAGCAGTCACAATATAAAATAGCAGCTCCATGTAGCTTTTTCAAGATTTAACTTTATTCAGAAAGTGACGCTTAGTTCAGTTTGCCTCATTCTTTGAAGCTTCATCGAAGTTTTCAACAAGATCTAGAAAAAGAAGAATGTTGAAGTTAAATTTTGAAACACTTCCATTTTGCCAACACTTTGGGTTTGGTTTTTTTTTTTCCTCCAACTTTATACTCCATATCAAGTGCTTACAATATAAAAAATTTTCAGCTTATAAAATACAGACCAAATAACTTTTAAGAGCTTCATCATTCATTCTTCTTGCTCAACCAAGTAAGTTTTGGATGGTTCGTTATAAAGCACAACTCAAAGAGCATTTAACTTCAATATACCCACAACAGCACAAAGTGATACCAAGAAGGTAGTTTCTTCCCACCCTTCTTATTGAATATTAAATAACTATTTTAGCCATAGCTACTACTTCCACACAGGATAAAAGTCCTAGCTCATACCAGTAAGTCTCTCATGGTATCTGAAAACAATGACATGATCTGCCCACAGAAATTCTCCAACAGGAAGTGACTAGTCAATACTCTTATCATCCTTGGCCCAATCTTATGCTACACGTGTTATCTCCCAGCAAAATTCACTTTTTTCCTCTACTGCATGCTTGTTCCTACCTGGAACTTCATCATCATCATCTTCACCTGTAGCAAGTGGTGCTTTTCCATCCACAGCTGCAAGAGCAAGTAGTTCAAAAGCATCAGTCAAGCTCTTCATAGGCATCTTGATTAGTTGTTTTGCTTGGTGTTTTTTCAAATATCAAAGATTCTGAGCTAAACTGCAATGCTTTATACAGTTCCCCTGCTGAATAAAAATCTTCAGCTAACCTAGGAATCTCACATTCCCTTTGTTACTTTGTTTTGATAATGCTCAAACAGCCCAGTGGGGAAATGAGAAGACACGTACTAAACCAACTGCCTAGTCATCATCTCGTATCTAGGTATACTAAGCGCCTTGCATGGTAATCATTTTCAGCTACAAGTACAGAAACTGGTTTTACCAATTTCTCTTAAAAGCAGCTTTGTTTATTGAGTACTCAGTGGTTCTTAAGGCTTACATATTTTACAACATTAGCAAGTTAGAAAGAAATCTTTGGATCTGATGATCTTAGGCCTTCAAGGAAAACTAAGGTGTAATTGTGAAACTGCAGGTAGACCCTCATGACTAGAGGCACTTCAAAAATATTATTGTTCCCTGGCAAAGACAGAGGAATATGGAACTGGATGCACAATTTTACACGTCGGTGGTTGAGGGAACCATGTGTTCTGGTCCACATCTCTGCTGACTCAGTAATTTCTTACCCATTCCCACTGTATTTGCCAGAGCTACTGGGACTTAACCATGTCTGTTGTAGCAGACCAACAAGCATGTTGAACTGCAGCAGTAGAATGCTAAGAATAGGTATCTCAAGTCCCCGAGTGTCTGCCACTACTTTTACTGCTATTCTTAGCTATACTACTAAGGGTAAACTGTCTCATACTCGTTATCACCTCAGTTTTACCCTAATTAATCCCTCTTGGTTTTCAAGAAAAGCATGAGGAAATACATGGGTTCATACTAGACCTGTAACCCAATCTCTAGAGAAAGACAACAGATGAATTCATAAACTTTGGTCTGAACGGGCTTGCCACAAGGTGACCGCTAACCCTCCTTTTGTTTTTTTAGCAGCAGAAAGCTGTTACAGCTTAAGTGCATCTTGGTGTCAAATAAAACATTTTAAAAGCAAACCATGTTATTTCCTCCTAAATTGTCTGCATTCTCTCTCATCTCCAAGACCAGACTAAGTTTACTTCAGCACCTGCAAATGCAATCATCACAGACACTTCACTCTTCGATGTCAGGCTTCCAAATGTAGCAGACAATGCTGAATGGAAGTTTTTGTGCAACCACTCTGGGATCCACCCAAAGTGGTAAGGAATAGCCATTTAGCAGTCATACAAAGCAAGCACTTTAAACAAGCTTCCCTAATATTAAAACTGCACAATTTAGGTTAGCCAGAATATACCCATCTTGTTAAGAGAGGAGAGATCTTAAGGGATTATTTTAAATCCTTGAAGTTGTTTTTTTTTCTTCCAAGCCCTACTACTACCACAAGGAAACCACACAGGTGACACCAGGAAGGAAGAACCTGAGATCCATGAGGAAAGCAGTTTACCCCACCTCCTGAAGACTACTTCTAGCAGGACTTTCTTCAGTGGGAAGTTGACAGGAGGGAAATATCAACTTTAGGAACAGAAACAGAGGTTGTCTTGTTGGCAGCAAAGCACAGAAGACAAAAAAAAAAAGTAACGATCTAGTTCAGAACTATCAGAAACTGAACACTGCGATAAGCTTCTCCCGTTTTCTCTGTGTTAAGGACATTCCATAACTTGGAAGGGATGGGCTTAAGATATTTCAGAAAAGTACAAAGACCATACATGCAGGACATGAGGAATGTTCCCAGTGTAAACAAACCTGTCTCTCACTCCTAATTCTTGCCCTATAGCAGCAGCACCTTTCCGAAACACCACATACCTTAAGTCCCTCCTTTATTTTTGCCACACAGTTTTAGGAAGAACAAGTGCTCATCTGCTTTTATTAATGTAAGGATGGAATAGGAAGCTGGTGTACCTACTTAGTGCTCATGCCAATCCTGTTCTCTACACTGTTCTAGACACAAAGAAATTGTAACATGCGTCCTTACAAATACTGTGTAATTCCCTCCCAGTTATCAAAAACCCCATGCAATAAATACCTTCACACCACCTGTGAGAAAGCAAAGCAACTGCAAGATGTCTGTCTTCAAGCCCCTTTCCCCATTACTTGTGTTTCCATTCAAAGTGTCAAAACAGACATACTCAAAGTTTATCTTTTTTTAAAACCTAACTCTAGCAGAGTAACTCATCTACCTAGCTTTAATAAGCAAGATATGTCTTACTATGGCAGCCACATCAAGAAGTAAAATACCACAGAATCAAGTCTGGCTACAGCTTTCCAGCCCTAGACCAGCTGCAAGATACACTAACAGGTGCCTCTGCCATATTCAGTTATACTCGTCTTTGGATTTGAGCTATAAGTAAGATCTAAGAGCTCCATTTCTTTGTAAGCATTTTATAATATGCTTGCAGACAGCAAGAGCACACTGAATTTCACTGCTGCTATACAAGTAAGGCTCATGTCAGCTGCCAGCATGAAATGCATTCAAGTCTCAACTTACGTTGCTTGGGTAGGGCTTCTGCCAATCTCCTCAGGCTGGTCAGACTGTCAGCCCCGAGCTGGTTTAAGATGCTAGGAAGCATTTCTGTCAGCTGCTTTGTCTCAGCATGGCCGGTGATAGTGAAAGTGTTTGCAGCCAGAGATGCCTGAACTTTAGGGTTATTGAAGTGAATGACTGTTCCTTGGTTGGTAAACATATTTACCTGAAAGAAAAAAAAACAATCCAGTATTTCAAGCAGTTTAGCATGATTTTTCAATTTAAAAAGAAACTAGCTTAAGTTTCCAAAGCTCAATGAAGACCTATTGATAATCTACAGACAAGTTTAAGATGTTAATTACCAGGAAATTAAGTTTGATACATTTTATATTTCTATACAGAAAAGCATTTTTCCCTTTGAAGCAATTACCTCTTCAATTCCAGAAATATTGTTGACTCCCAGCTTCTTCAAAGAAAACTGAAGTTTCTTGTCATCTGCTGTAGCTGTTCTGTGGACAACCTTCTTCTTTCTGCGGGCAGTACCCTTTGCAAAGGGAAAAAAAAAGTTAAAAAAAAAAAACTTTAATTCTTCAAACTCTAATCTTCAGGACCATGTAACTACTCTGCAGCCATCTACAAATCAACTTAACATACAAAGTTCTACTTCTGTGTTAGTGCGCACAACCCCACCCCACTAACTCCACTGCAGCAGTCTTTCCCTTGTGTAAGGCAAGCCTTCCATGTCTGTGAGAAGCATGAGGTTTTAGGAAGCAAGGCACCAGAGAATGTTTACTCCACAACCCTAAGGTGCTACAGAATCCCTTTAAGAAAAGAAAAATTGAAAGTTTACCCTTGCCTGTTATCATAGGCATAAAACTGAAGAACGAGCACAGTTTTAGGTAATTTCTGAGGCTTAGGCAATCTAAGGAAAAATTCATTTCTCAAACTGTAGCCAAATTTTGAAAACAGTCAGAGGCCGTGAAGTTATCAACATATCATTAAGAAATGAATATGACAAGACTCAAAATGCTTAATTTTTATTAAAAACAGACATCTCCCATCTGGGGGGCTTACGTATTTGAAGAACACTTATTCTCCCAAAATCTTTTATAAATATGTTTAAAAAGAAAAAAAATACTTCTACATAGTATTCCAAACCACCTCTGTTGAGAAAGCAAATCAAGCAAAGGTTAAGTTCCTCTACAGACCCAGAGCACTAGATTTCTCCAGGGAAATAACTGTCCCATATTAGAAAATACATAAACCTACGAAAAAGCAGGAAGTGTCATTCCATACTTCCTTGCACAATCATAATGCTTCCATGAAATCTGACATAAAATGTCTAGATATAGGTAAAACTAAGCTCCTTTTTGACACACTGTAAATACTAATCTAAGTCCTCCTACTCCAGTTGCCCATCTGCCACATGCTAGCAATCAGGGAATGTGTTGCTGCCTGGCCGCATAAATAGCTGCAATACCTTTTGAGTAGAAGTTAGAAAACTGGCTGCACGCTAATACCTCTAACATAACCCAGTTACAAACAATGAGGAATGATAATGACAAATTCATATGAAACTAACACTTGGAAGACTACAGCTGAAAAATTCAGTCATTTGTTTAGAAAACTTAATATTCATTCCCTACTACTGTCAGGTTAGTGCACACAGCGATTTGAAGACTACTAAAATAATAGAAATGGCTTTATTTTAGTACCTTGACTACCCAGGAACTGAGCCACATAAGGTATACATTAAGTTTTCTGCACAAAAGACCTCTCAATTTTGAAAAAAGATGTCTTGAACTAAAGGCTATGTAGGAACACATACATCCTTTCTACCCATATTAAACATTAGGTATCAAACTTCAGACAATCTGAGTTCAATTTAAATGAACGGCTGCTACTTTTTCCTCCACAAATTTAAGCTTCTAAAGATTACGTGTTTTTACAAAGCAAATTCCATACTGTTCATGCTGAGACGTGCTGTTCACACCCCTCTAGCTCTATAATAAAGAGGAGTGGGTACAGGAGGCCACCAATGGAATACTACAGACTCATCTGCCACTCCTCTAAAAAGGTTTGGAAGAAGAGCCATGACATTTAGCTGTAGCTATATTCTAGACAAAAATCTCAAATTTCACATGACAAAGTACTACAATAGCCCTACAGCTAAACATCATTTTTAGCTAATTTGTAAGATCTGAAGCCTTGCAACATCATTAAAATCTTCCATTATTAAAATCTCAACTTATATGGTGACAATACCATGAAGAACCCCAGTAATAATTTCCAGTTATAAAACAAATGAAAAAAGTCAAGTTCAGGCACTCAAAAGTATTTCACTGGCCAATTCTAAAACTGAGTAACAGTACCACCAGCATATTTTAAGCTTTCCTTAATGTCTCTAGAAGACTATATTAACCAGAGAGCTGTAAGAGTGACCTGTAATCTGAATGCATGCTCTTACATGACAAACATTAAAAGCCTCTATGGTCAATAAACACATGCTGTTAACATGCACACACACATCAATGTAATACAGCAGTTCTCTACTTAGCCAGTAACCCATACAAAGAAAACACAAGAACACCAAGCCACTAAATTACTACTTTAACCCTGACCTAAGGCTGCCTAAATCTCCAACTAAAGGCAAAAAAAAATTCAACGCAGGAATGAAAGCTCCTGGAAACTCTGTTAGCAAGAGTTCTGTTGAACAGTTTGTATTCTAAATTATTTTCCGTAGACTTCCTCAGGTATAAAAAAATTACTAACAAAATCTTGCCTTAAAACCAACACTGTAATTAAACTGTTTACTACTGTGTGACTATATTAAACAGGCTTTTTTCTTTTCAGATTATAAGTCATCACACAACTACATATATTCAGATGTCATAACAAAATAAAAAGGTTGCCTCAGCATGTTACTCAACTATTACAAGAATATAACCAGAACAGAATTTCCAACCTTGTCCGAAAAGGGAAAAAAATAGCCATGGGCATCTTTAAGACTTCTCACGAGAGTCTGAAACATAACTCCCTATAAGCTGCTATGAAAACTATACCCAAGATCACTTGCTCTAAGGTCTACTCACTTCAAATCCTACATGCCTTCTAAAAGAGCCCATACAAGAATACAGTCTGCAGGTCTGCTATAATATATTGTAACAAACCAAAAGAGAAAAGAGAAACCCAAAGAGAAAAGGCTAGCGGTTCAGCTACCACATACTGCTTCTGTGGAACTGGACTAGATATCCCTGGATCAGCACAGCTTCTCCCGAGAACAGCAAAGCCAAGCTGAGAGTCCTTTGGGCTGCTCCCCACCCCAGTTCTGAGCGCCCCTCGTGCTAGGCCTGGTGTACGTGTAGGGACACGCAGTCCCGAGGGCAGGGTAGGGAGGTGGCTCCTACCTTGCCACCAATGCGCACTTGGGCCTGCAGCTTGGCAAGCTTTTCTTGGTTCATGATTGTTTCTTTCATCTGTGGAAGCAACAAGAGAGCCCATGACACAAGTGGGTCAGGCATAACATGGCGACAAGCCCAGCAGCAGGGCAGGGGAGAGCAAGGGGCTCCGTGCCCTCTCACTCCACACATCTGCACCCTCCCCTCACGCACCTGCGCCCCCCCTCCCCTCCTCATCACGCACCCACACACCCCCCTCCTCACCACGCACCTGCACCTCCCCCTCCTCTCCTCACCACGCACCTGCACCCCTCTCCACCACGCACCTGCAACCCCCCCTCACCACGCACAAACCCACC
>KZ510646.1:9611-21656 GCA_002844005.1 Limosa lapponica baueri | reverse complement strand
GGCTGGCTAACGGAGCTGGGCTCCAACGGGTCCCCATGATCCGGTGCCAAGCCCGGAGGCCTTCAAAGCACGTGGCTCATTAACAGTGTGCTTCAGCTACGGCTGGGGCTCGCACAGAGGGCAAGGTGCTGCCAAAACGTTTACAAGTCCTGGAGGACTCAGAAAGGGCCCAAGCTGCAAAGTTCAAGGGTAGACCCGAAGGCAGAGCAGTGCCGTGATTAGCGAAGTACCCCAAGCGCTGCTCTGCTGTTCCCTGGCCACCCCACCTTCACTTCGATAGCAGGCTTGGGCTAGAGCCATAAGGATGCCCCTCTGCCAGATACTAGTTAGGGATCTGTGTGGCTCTGGGTGCTATCTCCTCTATTCAATCTATATTCCCACGTAAAGCTCCAACTCAAACAGCCAAGGATGCTCTATGAGGCTGAGAAGCTGCCATGACTCACTAGAAGTTGGACCTGAAGCTAAAACCCCAGCTCTGCACCTCCAAGACCATCCTACTTGGCCACAACAGGTCGATAGGTCCATAACACGACGATGTGCATCACCACCTACCCAGCCCCAGGCACCATCCCCTGCGCCAGGCGGCCGAGCCGTGCTCTTCAGCACCGAAAATTAATGTCCTGGAAGTGCAGGCGCTAAAAAAAAACCACCCTTGTCGGAAGCACAGCAAAAACCCATCTGTGAGTGGAAGAGGTCAAAGAAGAATACAAAGGCTTTTATTTCCCTAGGCATCTGTCAGCAAGACAAATGTGTTTTTTTAAATTTGCTGTGTTTTCCTAGCTGGCCTCCCACGCAAACGCCAAATGGACTTCCACTAGCATAAAGCAGGGTGTTGGCTTGTGTCCTTTGTAATCCAACGCTTGAGGACTCAGACGAGGAATCAGTTGGATCACTGTTTATTATCAGTAAGTGGGGCATATTTAAAGGAAATGGGCAGATTTCAACGCTACATCTATAACTAGTTTATTGCTGGCGTGTTCCTCTCTTGCCCTTATTATTTATGTTGAAAATGATAAATGAGGGATTGATGGTTCTAGCTGGTTTATGAATAATCAAGTTATTTCACTGTAAAGCCTCAGGGGAAGGTAATGTTTCTACAATCTTCCATCAAAGAGAATGCAGTTTGCACTTGTGTGTGTGTGTGTGTTGCTCATTCCTCCACTGCTTTGAACTTGGCGTGTTTTTGCACCAAGTGTGCCCATCCCCATGCACTCCCACGGCATACCCCAGTGCCAAAACAGGTTTCCCAGTCCGTGCAGCCCCTTGGCATCATCCCCTGCAGCCAGGTACGGGGTGTTTGGAGCAGTTTGCTCTCCAGTGCAGGAGGTGACGGGTGTCTCGGTGGCCCGTGCTGCCAGGCTGCGTGGCCACAGTGCAAGCCAGGCACTCTGCACAGAGGGCTGCGACCGCAGCAGTCAGCCCTGATCCCATTTGTATTTCAAGGAGTTGCAAATAGCCACTGGATGGTCTCAGGATCTGCTTGTGAGACAGGAAGAGCCCTGGGAAGAAGATCTGAATGTTTATGTGTATAGAAATGTCTAATCACCGGGCTCAGAACAGGCTCAGGAAGGGAATCTGGAGGTGGTTAGCTGGAGAGGAGGATATTTTTATGCTAGAACTGTTCTGTCTGCCTGTATGCAGGGTAGGAAGGCTACAATGAGAATCAAAGGCTTGGCAGGATGAGCATTTTCATCCTCGTAGATGTGAACTCCCTGTCTCTCTTGGACTCAGAGGCGTGGAACTGTTCAGATCCAATACCATTATTAGAAGCAGAAAATAGAGCTCGTAAAACTCCCTCCTTACGCCCCAAAAAAGCAATTCCAGGACCCTCTATCCCACTCATGAACAAGCCATTCCAGCTTACGTTCCCCTGCTGTGGCCAGGCACATTGCCAGGGGAAGGGGACTCGGTGCTTCAGCAGAAGCTGTGCAGCCCAGGGGCAGGTCCTTGCTCCTCTCCTGCGTAACCAGACCAGGGGATTTAGAAGCAGGAGAGCTGGGGGATGGTTAACATGGAGGCAAACCCACGTGGCCAGGCCATGGAGTAACCCCAGAGGCTGCATCTGTGATGGGAATTGCTCCCCCAAGCAACAGGCTGAAAATCAGCACTAGATGGTCTTCTTACCATGGCTGAGCAGACACTGCAGAGAGCAGTCAGGAGTGCCCACCAAGGAAGCCACCACCCTACCACCAGACCAAGCATCCAGAGGCCCACGCAGCCACCCTGAGGTCAGCTAAGGTGGCCCCCTGAGGAACTGAACCAGCATCATGGGAAAAGAGGAGGTTGCAAAGCTGCATCTAGAGCATCTCAGGTAGGTTCAATCATTCTGAGATGGCTGTTCTGGGCGGTAGTTGTGGAGCTGCAGGGTCAGCCGCTCTGGGGTCAGAGGGACCTTATATCTGTTGTGACAGACACCCAACCCACATCTGCTACCCACAGAGATGGCCTCAGTGACAACTCAGCATCCTGTGCCAGGAGGGGTGCAGTTTGTGCATCAGTCCAGGCATGGTTCTGGTGGTTCCTTCGCATGGGCACAGATTCATGACATTTTGAGGACTGTGACACAACTTTCCTGCTGCTTGGCATTGCCTAGATCTTCCAAAGACACTTTTGCATGTCCAGGCTGTGACTTCGCTGTTTGCTGAGGATATGGAGCAGAGACCAAGCCCAAGGTCTTGCACGTGGTACTTTCAAGTCAATGGCTTAGCAGCAGGCAGAAGTTTTTACTGCTCCAGTATCAGGTAAGGTTCTTTCTCTGGCAAACCCCTGCATTGTTTGTTGACTGAACATAGCTGTGGAATGAAATTTGATAAAGGCATCTGTTGTTCCCTTACAGCTCTGCTTTGTTGAGTGGAATGGGGATCCCAGCATGTGGGTTTTTATTATTATTAAATTTGTAGCTGCCCATTATCAGCAACTTCTTTTAGGTGAGGCTTTTGGCATTTTACGCTCAGCATTCCTGCTGTCTGTAAAACCAGCCTAAATCTTTCCTTCTGTTCATAAAGGCATCTAGTCTAAATTCAAAGTCTATCCATTATAACTTCAGCACCTTGTAATCCCTCAGAGATATGTGCAATTACTCTCTGAAATATCCCAGGAGCAAAACTAATACCAAGCATCATCTGCTTAAATTTACAACATCCAAATGGCACAGTAAAAGCCACTAGCTTAGGGGTTAGCTCATCTGAGCACACTTGCCAAAACACATATCCTGCCTCTAATACTGCTTTTGCTGCTGAGGATTTAGCTGCCACCTCAGGAATCTTCATTGGACGGCATTCATGGTTTATGGTTTTATTTAAATAACAGGAGTGGATGCACATGTCCTTCGTCTGGTGTTTGGGTTTCAACCATTGAACTCACCCAGTCCGTGCACTCCCCGCATTTCTGAGGGTGCTTGAGCACGAGCATGTCACCCACCCTTCATCCTAGCAGTGGTTCAGCCATGATTTGTGTCAAAAAGCTTGGGATGAGGACATGGGCACTTCCCGTGCACCTGAAGCAAGCCTCTTGCATAACATGGCTTTCCTTCTCCCTGCCATTCCTTGGAGTTTAACGGCTGTTTTCGTCCAAGTCTATTGACTTCATCCCTATAAATCCAATATGATTTTTCCATAAGGATTAGTGTCAGATTCTCCCTGCAGACATCTTAGGTCTTGGAAGACAGCTGAGCGCTCTACTAATCATTGGCTGGCGAGCCTGAGGCATTTACAGCAATGGCTTTAAAACACACTCCATGGCGAGGCAGCGTTTTAGCCCTGATGTGACCCATCTGCCTTCACGACTTGGAAAGCCAGGACGTAGCAGGGGTCCTGATACGGTACCAGGGTGTGGATACCTGGACACGACATAAGCATTATGTCGGTTCTTCCTGTCCTTCAAGGCCATGGAAAAGCTGGGAGAGGAATTATCTAGGTTGAACACCAGGGCTTCATAGTCGGGTACAAGAAGATCAAGCAGGAAGAGGGAAGTTTAAGATGGGGAAATGGTAAAACGGCCTCTGTAGGAAGAGCAAGTTTTGTGTCCTTTGCTTGAGCTATTTCAACTTTCCCTGGGCATATGTGACAGGGCAGGATTTACACATCTGAAACCACAGCCTCCTCACCATGGGGAGCTGGGATGAATTCCATGGGCAAGGGAGGGAGACACCAAAAACATTCCCTCTGGATGGGAAAAGGGCATTGGGGACCAAGTAAATGGGTAAGGAAGAGGAAAAAAACTCCAGATACATCGTCATGACAGTTTGAGCATTTTATTACGATATATAAATTTTGTCTTTTTAAATTACTCTCTATGAGTTGAACAGGAAGGGATTATTGTGGAGGGGGAATATATAAAAATAAAGGGATATTGTGAACTACTGCATCACCACATATACAACAGTAAAGTACTTTACAAGCACTTAGAGAATCAGACTTACAAAAATAAAAAATATGACACATCCTTATGCATTTCCCCCAGTAATATGTTCTTTTCTTCATTCTCTAACCTTCAAACACCTTTCAGCCCCATCTTCAGGTCACGATTCATATGGTAGGATACTTTGCTCATGTTGATGGCCATCACAGTATCTGAAAAGGAATTAGTGCCTTCCAAGACTTATAACATACAATGGTTATCGGAGAGCTTTAGGGGAGATGTTCAGAACAGATCAATTTGTGAGTGATGGGGTGATCCTCAGGGACCAGAGTTTATCTGGCAGTAGAAATGTGAATATCCCACAACAAGATCCATCATTCTCTATAAAGTGTTCCCCCATCTCCACACAGAGACAGCTCTGTGTACCTGTGCTTGATACAGAGTCCCCTGCCAGCCTGGAGAACACTGGCACTCACAGACTTCAGCAGGATGGAGTAACTGTGACAGAGGATGGATCTGATTTTGTTACAGCTCTAAAAAAGGCAAGGATGCTCTTCCCTGCAGGAAAAAAGGCAGGTTAAAACTACAATGGCTAAGTATCCTAGCTCACAGTGTTCACACGCAGAACATTCGCCTCTAGATCAGATTCACGCAGCCTTTAGTCATCAGTTTGCTCTACAAAGTCTTTTGCTCATTAACCTTCTAGTGACCTTTCCCATTTTTTTAAAACACACTCAACATAAATAGTAAATAGCATTCACTTCTCTGACCAGCAGCTCACTCAAACACTGCTATCAACACCCAAACCTCATTTCATCATTCCCAGAAAGTATGCACCTAGGGTGCGAATCTGTCTGTATTTCACATTAAGAAAATTAGAGCTGGCTTAGGAAAAAGAAAAAAAAATAAACATAAAAGAAGCAGTAAACTGTTTTGGTCAAAGTTGCTCTCTGCGCTTTGTGCAAAGTATTCTGTAGATTCTGAAAGGCCAGTATTTTGTTAGGGTTCCCTCTTTCTGGCCCCAAACGCAATGACAGCAATGCAGGCAGACCAGACACAAGAGTGCTCTGTTGCATTCAGGGGCAAAACAATCACAGGAATGAAGGGATGAAGGGGAAACCCTGCACCTTTGGGATAGACAGTGACTTTCCACATTGGAAAAAACAACCTTCCCATCCCCAAAACAGATGCCTTCTCAGAAAGTTGCTGATCTCTTACTATTGACGGAAAGTAATTCCTGAAGGCAGAGTCTGACTTTACCTACCAGGCTTACAGGACTGTGGGCAACAGGCACTTTAGGTCCTGGGGAGAAGTTGTGTAGCCACAGTCCCAGCTGCTCAAGGAAACTCACCTTTCTAAGCAGCATTTCCATGGTCTAAATTTATCATTTGTATCTTTGAGAAAATATACATGAATAAAGATCTGTTGTTTGAGATGAATGATGCTCCATTTAAAAGAAAAACACCTCTCTAGTGGGACTAATTATTCCTTTTAGATACACAAACATACTACAGGTAAGGCACTTCATGGTTGCTGGGAGCAATTCTTAATTGGCACCACACAAACACAAGATTCAGTTTCTGATGTTTCAGCAAAACAAAAAAAGTCATTGCTTTTCCCAGTTGTAAGCAAGGTGAGCTTTGGCTCTTCTACCACTATCTAACCCAGCCACCGGGATAGGAGCAATAGGGACAGAGGGTGGGCAGGCAGGGTGGGATCTGCGCCTACATGAGGATGAAGACCTTACACTCTGTGGTTTTCTTCTCCTCAGAAATGACAAAGTCCTTTTCCAAGGCCAGCTTTCACCGAGAAGAAAAGCAGCTTGTGATGGGCCCATGGGGGATACCATATAAGAAGGTATTTTTCAAAAATTTCTATACATCTCAGGCACTTGGCAATGTCACAGCTTGGATGTGGTCCGGGATGGTAGCTCACCATGGCCTGTCCATGGCTCCAGCTGAAAGTGTGTTCAGCAGCCTAGAAATGCAAGCTGCTGACTGGCTTTTTTTTCTTGACATGGCAAAACGAGAAAAGCTGCTTAAGCTCCAAGAGGCAGGAGCATGTTAGGTCATTTCTAGTCTATTTGCAAAGAAAACAAAGCATGAAGTGTCAAAGGCGCCTAGCCTGGACGTGTGGGGACCCTTCAGTGACAAGGATGCAGCCCACCATTGCACCCTCCTGGGGGTCACATCCACTTGTGAGACTTTGCCTTAGCAGCCCCTGTCCCTGCGAGGTCAAAGACCAGGCTGTGGTTCAGGTCTCTCCACTGGGTTGTATTTGCACACTCGTTTTTTGGGGGGCAGGCTGAGTTTTTTGTGTGTTGCAGCCAGTGTTTAGGAAGCAGAACTAACAACGGACAAAGTGGGCAGAAGCCTGCAGCTGGGGAAAACCTGTCCTGCTCAAAGACCAGCATGATCAAAACCTGCAGCTTTGTGCTTGGAGCAGGGGAATAATCCAACTGTTAACAGGAAAAAAGCCTGATGTACTGTAAGAATAGGGAGTCTCTGGCATCCCTTCAGCTTGGAGGTCAGCCTGTCTCCATGCTTGCTCAGTGGAGGTGCCTGCAATCTAATCTGTCATCGTGCAGGGATCTCCTGGGTATGAGTACTGGCCCTGCTTTCGAACCTGGATCACACCGTTACTCAGCTTGGAAACCTACCCCCTTTGCTACAGACTCTCCCAGGTGCGTGGAAAGAGTCCTCCAGAGCCTTCACAATGTCCCCTGGAAGGCAGGTGAGTTCCACTGGTCACAAGGCTCACTCACCAGCACTTGGTAAAACAAGATAGACCTCAAGATGAGCTATCAAGTAAGCACATCACCAGCCTGCAATGCACTGGGACCACGTTCATCCTAGCGTCAGCTGCCCTGCTGTCTAAGCTAACTCCGCAGCACTCATGTTTGCTGGAGCTCTGGGGAGAGGGGTTGCCTCAGGCATAATAATCCCTTTGGAGGCATATGTTGCTTTTCCAAGCTTTGATGCTGACAGTCAATGACAGCAAAATCTGAGCAATAACAAATATAATCCTTGGTTCTGTGTTGCTGAAAAGAATTCAACAGTAGGTGGAAGCCTTGGAAATCCTTTGAGAGATTGCTCCCTACAAGTCCTAACTCCCAAAAAGAGAGGCAGAGTTCATCACTGCCATAGCACATGTCTTTCACTACTAATGATGCTTCAGCTGTCAGGATTTAACTTTGCATATAAAGACCTTATATTTACCTCTGGTGGAAAAATTTGTGCTTCACTTTAAACAAGAGAACTCTGTTTCATAAAGGTCACAGTTCTAGTTATATTTACCAATTGCCTTTTGAAACTGATGGAAAAAGTATCTTTGTAAGTCACTATTTAATTATTTTTTTTAAGTTTGACAGATATTTTTTTTTAATCTTTGTGGGTTTGTGCGTCAACTGTTCTGGGCAATCATCTATGTCTTGTTGACATTGTTAATAGGTTTTCTGACTTGGCTGCTCAGTTGTGTTCTGAAATAACTCGATCAGACTCACAGCAAGTCAGGAACGAAATGGAAAGTTTAGAAGAGGGAAAGCTGGAAATTAATCTCCAGAGCTGTGTGGTTATTTTCTAAGTCTCGGCTCTTCTGAGCAGCATGCAAAAAATTTTGCTAAGATTTTTGGAGACAATTCCATGCTATTTTCAAAGGTTACTTGTTTGTAGGAATCCAGGCTCTTGCAGATTTTCAGCGAGCTACTGAAGTGAAGAGGTACCGGGAGATGTGACTCATGAATGGGGAACGTTTGACTTTAGGATGGCTGTAGTGACTCCTGCTCTATGTTTCCTACTGAAAGGCAGCTCAGCTGTTTGTGAAGTACCCGTTGAACTGCTACACCCTGGCAGATTAAGGAAAACCTGCACAGATTTGGGCTCTTCAATACTTCATGCTCTACACTGAGAAAGTTTGGCTGCTCCTCCACAGTCAGCGAAGCTGTCCACACCACAGGTATGGAAACTACTGAGAGGGCGAGCAGCCTTGCTCACGAGCTTCTGCACTAGCTTCTTTGAAGCCAGACTGCACCTCCCTGTACTACACTCCTCACTGCAATACCCTGAAACTCAAAAGGGTTGCAAGTGCACAAAGATCCCTGGAAATTGGGTGTTCGAGACAACAAACAGCATGGCACACTTAGACTGAAAGTACTTTTAGAAAAGGGCACTGGGCTCCTAAATCACTTGGACACTTTTAGAAAATAGCCCTTCAGCTATTCAGATTCTTCTGTCTCCCCTGTGTACTCTTGGCTGGGCTCACAGAAGAGGTGGCCATGCATCAGGGTAGGCCTTTCTCCCATCTCCTGGTTGTGCTGTGCCTTACTAGGGCATATAAACATCTACCTGCTCGCAAGAGCACCGTGTGCCTGTTCTCTTCCTCTTTTTCTTGGTGACAGTCCCTGCTCCTCCCAGTAAGTTAGGCCTGAGGCTACTGCAGTAGTGTGATATTGCAGCTATCTCCCAGATGAGCTGTTGGAGCAAGCTGTAATGTATTAATACAAATAATCGCCTCCTCTGCATTTACACTCCTTGGTGTATGCTGGGCAGACTGGACGCTGACTCCGCAGTTGGTGTTCCCTTTGCAGAGATCAAAATAGCTCTGAACATTACAGTGAGTCTCACCTATGTGCTAAACGAGACCTACAGAGCTCACAAGGCAGCACTCTGTGGATAATAGGGTCCTTTGTCATCTTGATTTCATCTAAATACAAGTCAAAAATAGATACACTTGGAAAAAAGAACAAAAATAAAATCCAGACCATGAACGTCAGGAACGTCGCAAAATACAAGCCAGCCTCTCACTGATCAAAACCATCCCATGCCCTGCAAGCCGCCTCCCAGCCAGTTCAGCCTCACCCAAGACAACGTGTTCTCCAGCCACTAATATTCAGTTGCCATCAATGAAGGCCCAGCCAGAGACCCAGCAAAGGCCACAGCCTCCTTGAGGTCACAAGGTTGCCAGCCGCAGGGCGGATCAGAGGGTCTCGCTGTAGATGACGCACGGGCTGGTTTCCTCGCAGAGTTCCAGCTGCACACTGGAAGCAAACCAACGCTTGGCACAACCCAAGCTGTAGTTGAGGGTGGTCCGGTAAATGTTCTTGGCACGCTTAGGAAAAATGATGGTCGTGCTCTGAAACCTCAGTGGCTTCTGGCGGGGCTCAAAGATCAGCTGGGACTTGTAGTTCCGCCAGGTGCAATTGGGAGCAGCAATGACTGTCTCGCTGTAGGTGGTGACGGTGGGGATGGGGCCGTAGAAGATGTCATCCCGATAATGCTTCTCAGAGTCGTACTTCACCTCGGAATTGCACCTACAAAGCACAGCAAGGTATGCTCTAAGCAATCCTGCTTCAGCAGGGCAGTTGGACTAGATGATCTATATGGTCCCTTCCAACTCTAAAAAAAATTCAGTGAAATTCAGTATCAGGAACACAGCCCAGGCAGCAGTGGAGAGAAGATAGGGCAGGACTCTTTTCTAACCCTTTGGAGCTGGCAACTTTTATGACCTCTTACTGCACAGACACTGGGGCAGCTGCCGACCCTACCACCCCAAGTGGAGGGCGAAGAGGACTCCTTCCTGCTAGTGAATTTGAATCCTGGGGGAATCCCACCTTGCTGTGAATCCATCTCAGCACTTCTGCAGTGCATGTGTACAGAGGACCAAGCCTGCCTGGTCATGCCAGCGCAGAAAAGGCTCCAAGCAACTCACGTCTTCCTCTGGTTTCCTCCATGGCCCCACTGGGGCCTCAGCTGGGCCCGGAGAGCTGCACTGGAGGCAAACACCCTGTTAGTAAAGGACGTCAAGAGGTGGCAAAACTCCTCAGCTGGGGTAGGTCAGAGGCTGAGAAATGAACATTCACCCATGGACTATACAGGAAAAGCTTTAAATCCCAGGAAAATTCTTGATCCAGCCTTTTCCTGAGCATTTTGAACAAGCACAGCCATGCAGCACCAACTTGAAACGCTGAGGGACCCTGCGAAACAAAGGTCCCTTGATCATTAACTCACGGTAGGTCTCACCACACTCCCTACTGCTAGTGTTTGGCTTGGGGGGATGTCACTGCCCCAGTGACCAGGCTGAATAGATGCTGCTTGTGGGCCACGGTCATGGGATGTCACACTGGGGTGAGGGGGAGCTTACTTCTCAACACAGCATGCCCGCTGCTGCTTTCATGGGCCATGTTGTCCATGCAAGCTCTGGCTTGGCAGGAAAGTAACATAAATAAGGTTTTCATGCATGGCAGTAGCATGGTGTAATGGACACATGTTGAGCTATCAAGGCTGTGTGTTTGTCTTTTTCTTTATATTGCCTTGCCATCAGAGCACAAAGATGCCCAAACCAGCTCATATCAGAGTGCTGGGAGATGAGGGTTCAGGTTGCTTGTTGGGGCCTACAGAAAATGGAAGCAATAGTCAAATAGCAGGTAAAGCAAAGGTATGCTGTGGACTCTGGCTGTCCAATAGCCAAGCCATTGGTCTCAAAAGAAGTGGCCATGTTAACAGCTGTCAGATGTATCTGCTGGCCTCCAGAAGGGATGTATGAAAACCAGGCCACATAAAGGGCTTTCCCTAGAATCCCTGGCCATGGGGAGCAGCAGGACTTTCACTTGTTTTCCCTGCTCCCCAAATGCTCCTCCGGCAATCAGCAGCCAAGGAATGTGCAGCTCCACGTAAAAAAGATTAAAAGCTGGGTGTGTGCTTGTCATTACCTCCACCCGGAGGGGGTTTGACTGATTGTGCGCTGCATGTAATCTGAGCTGCTGTAATGTATTTTGCACAGCTAGGGTGTAAGCAAGTCATTCAGCACACATAAAACAAGACTCCGATGTAATCACCATAAAAACATGCCCGCTGGCAGTTCCTCAGCGAGCAGAGATTTACTGGGGTGCATTTCCAGAGAGACGTTTGCATAGGTTGAGGGGAGTGGGAATTGGGCTCACAGTCCTCCCACAGTCCCTGCCCCAAACTGCTCCATGCTGTTTGCAGAGTACATTCCACACCAGCAAAAATGCGTAAGAAGAGCAGAGACCAACATTTATCCATTGGCCACAGCACCAGCCTCACAGGAGGTCAGAACACCTCCATCACTGGCTTGAGGGAACTCATCCTGTCTCTGTGGGCTGGTCTAATGTTGGTTTCTCTGCTGCAAGGGCTAACAAAAACAGGTGCCAGTTATGACAGGTTTGATTCTTCTAAGGATATGTCAGCAGGGAACAGGATGAAGACCATCAGGTTATTTAGTGGAGGCCACCAAGCCTACAGATGGTAATGTTTTTCTCTCATAGCCTTGGATTTGAGCTGCCCTTGGAGGGAAAGTCTTCTCTTACAAGCTCCCTTCAGTTCTTGCCTTCTCCCCTCCACCTCTGCTGCTGTCAGTGTCTTTAATTCAGGCATTACTCTCCCACCTGTCCCTCCCTTCCCATCAAAATAGCCACGACTTCCATTCTTAAGCACATTTTAATTTTTTGCAGAAGGAAAAGCACCAGGAAAAAGACAGAAATCCCCACCTACCCACCCCATCCCATCTGTACCTGATTTCCTGCACAGGCTCGGGGCTGACCTCAATGCTTTCTCCAAAAAACACAGGGTACATTCGAGGCCTTATCTCTGGCATGGACGGGTTCAGGAGCAGGTAAGGCATCTGCAGGGAAGAGGAACACAGCAAGCATTGGGACACAACACAGATGAG
>KZ510642.1:3132-14729 GCA_002844005.1 Limosa lapponica baueri | reverse complement strand
GGAGGGGTTCAAGGCCAGGCTGGATGGGGCTTTGAGCAACCTGGTCTGGTGGGAGGTGTCCCTGCCCAGGGCAGGGGGTTTAGAACTGGATGATCTTCCAAGATCCCTTCCAACTCTAACCATTCTATGATTTCAAGAGTTTAGTATTATTAAAATTAGTTTTATTTGTCTTAATAATAACTAGGCCGTGGTTAGGAGTGTCAGATTTTTCTCCTCTTGCCTCCAGACATGAAAGCCACTCTTTTCCATGGGCAATCCTAGCACAGAGTTTGAGTCTTAACACGGCTTTAATGTTTCAGAGGCAGGGGCAAAGGGTCTCTTGATCGACAGGGAGAACGAAAAGACCCAGAGCAGTGGGCTGGCAGAGCCTTTTGAGCAGAGCTGTGAGGAGGAGATAGAACTCTGAGGATGCTGGGGTGCGGAGAGAAACCCTTGCTCCATCCCGTGCTTCCTCACCCAGCTCAGCCTTTGCTGCTGCTCCTCTTCCTCTGCGAACTTCCAGTCATAAACAGCTCTAAAGAGCAGGAGTGCATGCCAAGAGAAAGCCAAGTAGGTGGCAATGCAGGTGGGAAGCTAAGAAAATAGCTCCTTCTGGATAATTTGCTCCAGGATCTTAAATCCTTTCTCGGTGGGCCTGACGATGAGCCTCTTGCGACAGCATCATATGAGTCACGGAGCTGTTAAGTGAAGCCATAGGCAATGTAGAAGACAGCATGGAGGGTATTTGATATCTTGTTGGTGGGCAGCCCCTGTCCTTTATTCAAAGATTAAAATATGTGAGGGTTAAATATCTGACCCTACAAAGTGGCACAGTATAGTGAGGTGAACCACTTTACAACTCGTTCCTTCAACAACGTAGATCAGTCAAATATTAAAGATTTTTCGAGCCCTTTTTTTAGAAAAAAAAATCCTTAAAAGTTTTGGGGTTGTTTTGTTTTGTTTTTAGCAGTGAACTTAGGACAATTGTTTGACATCACAAATGTCCAAAGCTTTTAGCAAGAGGGTCTTTTCTAATCAAGGAAATTTTGCTGGGATATTCAATTTTTCTAAGAATTTTTTTAAAGCTTAATTCAACATTTAAAATCAAGATTAGAGTTGATTTTTTTATTGAATGTTCCCGTTCTGGAAAGTGAAACTACTTGATACTATCTTTTTTGGACATTTTGATTTAAAAATGTGAGTTAGAGAATGCACTGAGAGCTTCCTGCAGCATGGGAAAGAGACTTATTTTGGCCTTTGTATAACCAGGTGTTGCCTTTTATTGTTGTTTGGTTGTCTCTTTTTCTTTTCTGGTTGGGTTTTTTCCCCACATGATTTAAAGTAACACCACTTCTTGTATTACCTTTTTGTTTGCACACATCATGCCTGGCCTGATCACTTAGGAATCTCTAACCCTTCCTGAAATCCAAGGGGAAGAATATCCCTGGCACTGCTGAGGGACTTGCAAACGCCTCGGAGAACTTGTCTCTGAGTATTTACTTTGGCTTATGATCCTGCAGTAAGTTGGTGGTATGTCTCTGCTGTACAGTGCAGAGGGATGGAGCACTTCTCCTATGAAGACAGGCTGAGAGAGCTGGGGTTGTTCAGCCTCGAGAAGAGAAGGCTCTGGGGAGACCTTATAACAGCCTATCAATATCTGAAGGGAGTCTATAGAAGAGCCAGAGAGGGACTCTACCAGGAAGTGTAGTGACAGGACAAGGGGTAACGGTTTTAAATTGGAAGAGAAGAGGTTTAGATTAGATACCAGAAAGAAATTCTTTGCTGTGAGGGTGGTGAGACACTGGAACAGGTTGCCCAGGGAAGTTGTGGCTGCCCCATCCCTGGAGGTGTTCAAGGCCAGGCTGGATGGGGCTTTGAGCAACCTGGTCTGGTGGGAGGTGTCCCTGCCCAGGGCAGGGGGGTTGGAACTGGATGATCTTTAAGGTCCCTTCCAACTCTAACCATTCTATGATTCTATGATTCTACATGACACCTGCAGGAGCCTCTGACTGGCAAAACCAAATGAGATTCAGAGCTTAAGGAGAAAATACAATGTCTTCCCTGATTTGAGGGCTTTCTTCTCTAACAATGTTTCTTTCATGATTTGTTCTTGTGATACAGACTCATCATTGGGCCTTAAATCATTACCAGCTTAAATCCAAAGGGAATCTGCAAACTCTGCAAACTGTGGCCTTATCTAGAAACAGCAAGGACAAAAGAATGCAGATGGAGCAAAACTCCCCCATTCCCTTTCAATCTACCGCAAAGCTGGCGAGAACTGTTGGGTGTTTGTCTTTGGCAGAATTAGCCCTTTCAAAACCAGATGGTGTCAAGATCGATTGATGTGAAGGTAATTTAGTCTCCCTGCCAACTGGGAGCGTGCATGGCTGCCTATCTCAAACACACCCTGTGGAGGCCACATGCTGATACCCTTCCTCCTGTTGGGCAATCCTCTACCCTCCGGCTAGCCATCATCACACCAGGGAAAGCTGGACTCAACAGGAGCGGTGCAGATGGCAGATCCTCACGCGCAGCATGCAACGGCTGGCCCAGGTGCAACGGCCTCGCTGAGCTGGGCCAGCAGCCATTAGAGAAACCTCCAGACCCTTGTTGATATGACAGATTATCTCTATATTGAAGTTCTCCAAAATAAACGGAGACCATTCCAGGTTCTCTTTTAACCTGCCTTTCTAAAACCTTGCTGTCCTGTGCTATTAGGAGTAATGCCTGTGGGTAGTGAAATGCAATGGAAAAAAAGCTGCAGGGGAAAAAAAAGTAGTACAAGTGATGCCTTGGTTTGCTGAAGTTCAGCCTCCCCATCCCTGTTCAGCATGAAGGTGATAGTGCACCTAATAAAACTGCTTGCTTAGGCTGGGTGACTCGCACCTGGCAAATCTAATGGCCCGAGAGGCAAACTGTGGGCAGCCTGACAACTTTGCCTAGGGGTGCTGGCTGTCAGGCAGGCCAAGGGAACCGTATATCTGAATGAGGTACCTGACACCCTGAAGTCGAAGGCAGGAAGGTTACTGTGCAGTCGGCCCTACATTAAGTGTTATATCCGGTTTGGGATAGCAGTAGGGTTTATATATTGAAGGAGCAGGGTTTGTCTTCTGGAGGTGCTTGACTGCCTCAGCTTGCATGTGTGTGCACGTGAGAGGCAGTCAGACTCAGCAACTGGCACCTTTGGGATGGGGCCTTAGTCAGGTTTTAAGCGAGTCATTCATCCAACCATTTCTCTGAGCTTATTGTCCCCACTGAGTGTCGTGTCTTAGGAGTCATGCTGGTGAGATACCAGCATCCCCTGATGTCACTTGGTAGGTGGCAGGATAGGGATGCCCGGCACCTTGCACCATCAGGAGACATGGGAGGAGTCTCCTGAGTCACGGGAGGAGCACTCCGTGTCCCATAATTTTCTGCTGCTGCATAGGTTAAAGGCAGATGTGCTCCATGACTAACACAGGAGGAATGTGGCAAGGGTGTGTGTGTGTGTGACATGGCTATCTGTGGCGTGAAATCAGAATTAATCAAATACATGCTTCGGGACGCTTGGGAGAAGGATTAAAACCTGATTTCAGGATACATAGTGAGACTGTTTTTGAAGCAGGTGTGTTGGGAGGCATTCCTGAACCACAGCAAAGTCTGAGAACCCATCACAGGAAAACCAGAAATCCCACCATATTCAGAACGATGTTTGCATAGAAATTACAGCCAACCAATACCTGCTGTGTTGTTTTCATGATGAGTCACACTAGGGAATACACCAGGTGAATAGGAATGAACATCCTGCAGAGTGTGGGGAGCTTGTGCTGCTGACATAATGCAAAAGCTTGTGTAAGATGGTGACAGCTATTTTTCCTCGTGGCTCTTCAAACTGTGGAAAACTCTGTCCAAAGCAGATGATGTGTGGCTAGAACAAGATTTGGAGATGAGGACGTGACCTCAGCCCTAACATCACATATAGTAAAAAGAGCACTCTGACATCTTACGTAATTTAAGCCCTTATTTAGGAAGCAAACTCCTCACCCCAGGCTACGCAAGCTTTATTCCTGTCCAGCAGCACTTCCCTGTAATTCCTGTAAAGTAGTCCCTGTAATTCCAATTAAGCTATTTATCAGACTATGTATTATTTGGCATAAGCGAGGACTAGGATTTAGGCTTAAGACAGGAAGCATTTCAGGGCTGTGGGTTTTGTTTTGGGGGAACTCTTTGGTTTTTGCAACTTGTACAACATCTGGCAGTAATTCATCAGTGCTTTGGTATGGTGGCTCTCAGCATCATGTTCTTGATGGTAATTATGTCATTGCATAGTTATCTTCCTAACCATGTTGTTAGGATTCATGACATCAGCTAGAAACAGCCTTTGGTGTCCACCTAATGGGTCACCCTGCTGATTCCTGTTTACGTTGTTGAGCCTTTCCTGCCCCATCTGTGGCTCGGTTATTCCTCGATTTGAATGGATGCTGTGGCTTTCTCCACCCTAAGTCTCTGCTGAAGCTCATCTTGTCAGTTCTGGAATGTCCCTCTGATCTGTGAAGACTATTTTGAATTTTGATCCCACCCACCAAAGTCCTTGCAGGCCCTGTGGCTCGGTGCCACCCACAAGCTTTGTGAGTATACAGTCTTCCACCCGCTCCGTCGTTAATTTGCTGTTTCTTTCCTATCCCTTGAGCCAGTCACTCTGTTGAAGAAAAAAGTGAGTTTGGTAAAGCCATGCTGGTGGGTTTTTTGAACACCTGATTATCTTCCAAGTACTTAAAATTCTTATTTGTGCCAGGATCTTTCCAGGGATCAAAGCTGGATTTAATGGGTCCTTCATTTTCTGTTTTAAACAGCTCAGTGGTGTTCATCTCCAGGTGCTTAGGGACTTGCTTGTCCTCCAGTATTGCTCTGTTGCTTATTCTCCCAGATGCTGCTGACCTGAACTTGCCTGTCTCCTCCAAGCAGCCATCCTACAGGACCTGGTCCTAGAGAAAGACTTCAATTCTGTCCTGCTTTCCTATCTCCTCTATGCCCTCATTTGAACAAACCCGACTTTCAGATGGAGAACCACATGAGTCAATTCCATCAACAGCTCGGGTCTGCCTGCTCACTTAAATCAGCAGAGCACCCCTTTGAATAATTTTGGGCATCCTTCCTCTATCTTTATAGGAATTGGATCAAACCGTCATAGAAGGTGTTGTAATGATTAGGCAGCTAGGTGTCACTTGTCAGGGAGGTTCCTCAGACATGTTCAAAGTCTGCTGGGAGCGGCTGAGGTCATGAAATCACTTTAATTGGTGGTGCAAGACTTGAAATCTGAAATACGGATTTTCTCAAGAGAGCAGAGATGCTCATTTACGCAAGACGCTATGTTTTGTGTGAAAAGTCTTAAACAAAATATTTACTGTTTCATAAACCAATGTCCTGATCCTCAGCAGAGCTATGGCTTTATACTGAGGCTCTGTCCTCTGCAGATCTCCTCTGAGAATTTGGGGCAGAGGGAAAATTTGACTCTACTTTGTGATTTATTTTCTTCTTAACAAACAGAAGTTTACACATGAAGAGGCAGGGACAGGAAACAAATGAATCTTAGCACAAGTAAGCACCACAAAGACCTGACTGACCTCTCCTTGCATCTGAGAAAATTAGGAGAACTAAGAGTCCAGGTTTTGTCTCCCTGAATACTTTCAGGGTCTGAAGCACAACTGTTCATGCGAATGTGAAGTAGAGGCTGAGCTCTTAAGTATGTATACCAAAAAAACCCCAAAAGCAAAACCCCCAAATAGCAGAAGTTATAAGTAATGTTTAAGGCAGAATTGCACTGGCTGCTGTAGTAACTGCAGAATCACTTTGAGTTAAAAAGCTGTCTGTATGAGTTAACTAATTAATGTTCATGAAACTCTTCAAAACATGAAATTGATTTTTTTTAAACATTTCTTTAAAATTTAACAAGAATGTTGTTAAAATTTGTTAACAAGAATGTATTATGTTTTAACTCTTCATGTAGTAGAAGATAACCTAGTTAACTGCTACAAGTAAGGTAGAAATGACAAATAATGCAAAATAGTGATTTATTCAGTGAAACAACAGAATGATCAGGAGATAGGCCTCAATCATCATCAACAAGTTACACTGCTTTTGAAATGCAAATGTTTAGAAAGGACTGATGAAACACTTCCACTGCCTGGGAAGCCTGTGGTTTGCTATAAATCAGCAAGCCGACTCGCTTGCATTTTAAATCCCTCTCTGCCACCAAAAGGCATCACCAAAAACGTTTGAAGGGTAAGAAGTCTGTATGAGAGGCAACGTTTGAGGGTCTGGCTGTCCAACTGCTCATAACCAAAGTGCTGTGCAACGCTACACTAAACACCCCTTTCCAGCCTGCTGGCTTACTTTCCCTCGCCTCTTCCTTGGCCCTTGCGGTGCCTAAAATGTCATTGCCCGTGGCTTCTTTACAAAAAGCCACTTGAGGCTTGTTTCTGGGTGGAACCACAGAAAGCTTGCCCAGGTTGAGAGCTTGGACACCTAGCCCACAAGTCACAAATTCTGACTCTTCCCCCTGCCAAATTCACAAAGTAGTGCTTTGTGGGCGTTTTTACTAGAGGCTTGCCAGACTAGGCCTCAAAGAAAACATTAGTTGTGACACAGGTCCACTGTAACCCATGTTTCTCATCTGGGAAGTTCAGGAGATGCCACCACTGGAGGTTGGTGGCTTGCCAGAGTAGAGGCTTGCCAGACTAGGCCTCAAAGAAAACATAGGCTGCCCAGGGAGGTGGTTGAATGTGTTTAAGAATCGTTTAGATGTGGTGTTGGGGGATATGGTGTAGGGGAGAACTTTGTAGAGTAGGGTTGATGGTTGGACTCGATGATCCCAAGGGTCTTTTCCAACCTGAATGATTCTATGATTAGTTGTGACACAGGTCCACTGTAACCCATGTTTCTCATCTGGGAAGTTCAGGAGATGCCACCGCTGGAGGGCCTGAAGCAGGCAAGCTTCTGCAAGCACGGCCTCAGCGACTCTGCCTGGAGTGAAGGAAGGACTAGATTTTTTTAATTCCTTTCCAGAACCGTGGCCCGAGGGATATCTGAGTAATTAACAGTGTCCCCTCAGATGTGGGGGGATGAGAATCAAATCTGACTGCTAAGGAGACTGTAAACCACATCCAAAGCCCCGCTGGAGCTTGTCTTCTGTAGCGTGGGTTCCTCTCATTTACCTCCAGGATGAGCTGTCCCACCACACACTGACAAGAGAGAACAGCGGGCCTGTGGCTGGGATCTCCCGTGGGAGGGAGAGGTCTGGGTTTCAGACCCAACACCAACCAAAACGAAGCCCTAATCAAGGTATAAGGATGAGTCACTTCTGCTCACCCTTCTGACTATATTTCTCCGTAGGATGTGACACTCGTAACTTGGCAACCCAACACCAGTGACATCACTTAATCTTTTTGCAACAAGTTTGGCAGCCATATAAAATGCCTTACAGGAAAAAGAGCTGACACTATCATAGACATCGGATTCCTAAGGAAAAAAACTCATGAGGCTGTGTTCTCCGCTGTTCTGCTCGTCATCCCCTCCCCAGGGATTTTACTAGCTTCTGGGCTAATTTCAAGCAAATTTGACAGAGAGGTTAAACGTCTCAAAAATACAGAGTTCCTATGAGCACCACAAAAATCGATGGCCACATAGAACAGAGACATTCAAATTAGTGACCCCGCCAAGAGACTAATGGATACTCGGCGTTATCATTATACATCAGAAAATCAACAGGGGAAAGAGCCAGCAGAAATCAGACTTCATAAGCCCCACCGCTCCTGAAATTGCTGACTCCTACTTGTTATGGTTCGTCTTAATAAAAACACTGTCTGTCTTCTGCTTGGGGCATCTGTTACGAGTGTTACTGGAGATGTCCTCTCAGAAGGAAAACAATTACTTCAATAGCTCCTTTAAACCAAAACACAGGCAGTGCAGTTCATCAGCTGCCTTTGCAAATCCTTGCCCGTTAAGAGCCCAGCGTGGTGGGTCTGAAAACCTTGTCCCTAGGAGGGCAACTGCTCCTCAGAGCCAAGCCCTGGATCCCAAAGGAGCCAAGTAAGGAAAAAGCTGGAAAAGGCACTGCTCTCACATGGTGGGCTGGTAGGAAACGCAAGGGCTGCCTGAAGGCTGGAGGCAAACCCTCTGGTATTCTGTTGAGCAACATCTTCCTGGCTCGTTCTAGCCCTCATCATGAAACAGAGCTCATTTGTTTAGAGCCTCTGCAACATAGATGATGCGTTTTAGAAAATGTAAAAATAGATTAATAGATCTTTTTTAAGACCAGCTTAAAATGTAGTGGCCTCTAGGCTGATTCTTTGCCTGAACTAAGTCAGAAGACATTGCTCACCAGTATTAGCTTCCACTCCATCCTTATGGGTTCAAGCAGTTCCATAACCTCCTTAAACATTGCCTTTAAAGGCTTTCAGTGCTGCAGAACCTCCTTCCTATGGAAAAAGTGTTGTTTTATTCTTTCCTCTGTGAACAATTCCCGCAGGGGGGAGGAGTTTGAGACCTCCAGAGCTAGCAAGCAGATGACCCAAACCTACCCCTGGGTTTCCTGCCTGGCCAGCTACTTGTTCCAGTGCCACTCAGATGCCAAGGAACCTGTTTCACCAGCTGCTTGGAGGGACAGGGTGTGAGCTGCTCAGCCTAGGAGGGCTCTAGACAGTGGCAAAGTAAGCCCGAGATCAAAAAATAGCTGCTGGGCAGCGATAAAACCGTTATTCCTCAGGTGCTTGCTTCATAACATAACCAGTGACACACAAAAACACTCTGCGTGATGGGTGATGGCTGCTCCCAAGGGCCTTTTGCAGGTCTTTTGTGTCCAGTTCTGGGGTCCTCAGCTGAAGAAGGACAGGGAACTGCTGGAGAAGGGACAGCAGAGGGCTACAGAGATGATGAGGGGCCTGGAGCATCTCTGTGATGAGGAAAGGTTGAGGGACTTGGGTCTGTTTAGTCTGGAGAAGAGAAGGCTGAGGGGGGATCTGATCAATGCCTACAAATACTTGAAGGGAGGGTGTCAGGAGGATGGGGCTAGTCTTTTTTCAGTGGTGCCCAGTGACAGGACAAGAGGAAATGGGCACAAACTTGAACATAAGAAGTTCCACCTAAACATGAGGAGGAACTTCTCACCTGTGAGGGTGGCAGAGCCCTGGCACAGGCTGCCCAGAGAGGTGGTGGAGTCTCCTTCTCTGGAGACATTCAAACCCACCTGGACATGTTCCTGTGCAACCTGCTCTGGGTGGACCTGCTTTGTCAGGGGGGTTGGACTAGATGATCTCTAGAGGTCCCTTCTGACCCCATAGCATTCTGTGATTCTGTCTCCCCCCTTCTCCTCTCACTGCCGAAGCCCGCCTGGCACTCCCAGTTCCCCCTCTTCCCTCTCTACCCCCCCAAGATTGGCACCCTCGAAGCAGCAAAACTCATTTTTGCCTCCGCTGAGAGGTTTTTCCGCCAGCCCTGGCAGGCAGGCAGCTGCTCGGTAGGCAGCAAGCTGGGGATCCTGAGGAATAAGCCACCCACGGCCGTGTCTCATCTCGGAGCCCTCTAACCTGTTGGGGCTGAATGGAGATCCAGGAATCCCGGATTTCTGGCTCCTTGCCACGTTAGGTGCCGAGCAGCCTGGGGAGGAGGCTGCCTGCCAGCCAGCGAGCACCAGCAGACCGCGATCAATCACCTCTTGAATAAATCTAAATACACCAAGCTTGGGATTGGATCAAAGATAAAATCTAGTATCTACCCGGGTTTCACAAGACTGATCTTCTGTTGCCTGTCAATAATTACACCATTGTTTTTTCAATCATTTACTGACTGCACCCCATTTTTAGCTCTCTCTCGTGTTAATAGATTGCCTAACACTGATGTCACGCCAGTCGACTCATCTGTTTTTCTTTTTAAAATCTTTTAAAATCTAAACCAAACCTGTACCTTTTCACATCTTTTGGCACTTCCAAAAAATAACAAGACATGTCAAAAGTTGACTCAGAGTTCAGTAAGCTCCCTGTTACTGTCATTTTCATAGTGCTGACACAAAAATAAGGGTAAGGGGCTAAAGGACTGATACCCCCCCTGCCTTTCTCTCCCCTGTACTCCCCATTAGCACAGGTGATGCTCTGCGTTAGGTGATGGGCCACCCATTGCCATCCCTCTGAGTTCTGCTCCCTCAGCTGCATCCAGCTGCAAGTTATCCCGGTGCTGCAGACTCAAAAAGATGCGGAGCAGCTGCTGAGGGTAGAAAGTGCTGGATGAGAGGGTCATCTGTTATTTTCTCTCTGGAGATGCTCCTGCCTTCTCACCAAAACACGGAAAACCTCATGCTGCCTGCAACGTAGGTGATGCCTCAGATGGATTTTGGTGCTTTTCAGCTTCAAAACTTATTTAATGAGCCCGGATCAATTCAAAACAACCCACTGTAGAATGCAGAAGAGTATGTCCTCCATTGAGATAACAGCTTGTGGAGCTATTACCGTAATAATATTGCCTCGCAAAGAATACTCGTTTCAGTGGTTAATTGTTTCCAGCTCTGTGCTGGTATCATCCCAGCATGATTAGGCCCAGCATGATTTCTGCTGCATTGGCCGCTGTTATCACAGCACACAGAGCACTTTCCAGTTGACGTGGAAGCATTTAATCACCTAAGCGAGCACTTTCTCCACTCCAACAGTCAGCGGAGAGCCAATACCCTAATGCAGCCAGGACCCATTCCCATAATGATAATTAGCTGACTCTATTGCTCGGGCGAACAGAAGAGGAATTGTGGGATCTGCAGCGGAATATCCAGCGCAAATCTGAAAGCAGCCGTGCCCCTGTGCAATCCGACAGCCCGCTGCAGCCTGACTCCCTCATGCACGTCCCATTCTCCTCCCCCAAGAAGCCAAACAAGTTCAGCCTTTTATTTTAGGGGAACCCAAACAACTTCCATTAACTTGCCGCGAAAAATACACGTATACGCTGCTATTACAAGCTGTTTAATTTTCATTAGAGGGCCAACCAAGAGTCTGGATGTTGAAAATATATGTTGATTGCATTCTACCCGGATAAAAGAAACTTATATATACCGTCAGCATCAGGCAGCACCAGCAGGCATCTGCAAGCATGAGTTGCTCTTTCTTTCCGTTTTTCCTCCCCCTTCCTTTCCATTACACCCGCCGATTGTATTTCGGATTCATTGACATTGCAGTCACTCTGGTGTGGGCACCGTCAAGCTAGTTTTAAATGAGCTAATTTGGCTCCCGATAGCACTGCAGGCAGCGCAGCCTGGGACTCCATGCAGTAGAAGCCGGGGTGAACACTTTGGTGGCTTTCCCAAGACGGACTGCGGTGGGCTGCTGCGGTTCTCGGGACACGAAGGACCCACATCGAAGCCGGCTCAGGCACACGGGTGACACACAACCACCATTTGGGTGCAGGATGGGGGTACTCTGTCTCAGGGAAAGGCTAGGCACGCAGCAGGACCATGGGATGTAGGATGCAGGTCTATGATGTCCAACGGCAGTGTTCTGTGGGGAGTTTCAGTTTGTTGAACGCTCTCACGACTGCTTAAGATCACAGAATCACAGAATCTTCATGGTTGGAAGGGGGACCTTTGAGATCATCGAGTCCAACCA
>KZ510641.1:0-15211 GCA_002844005.1 Limosa lapponica baueri | reverse complement strand
AATAATAATAAGGAAAAACCCAAGTCAGAAGTTGGTGACTAGTTCTGGCATTTTCTAAAGCAGCCACTGTAGTATTTTCCTTTGGGTTATGAAGAGCCTGAAATGTAGACACTGCAGTTACACCACCTTATTTTCAACGCCTTATTAATACTGTGTACGTTTAGTTTTCCTCCATAACACTATCAAGAGCAGCTCATTTAAAACGACGCACAGGCAAATGTATCCTTACTTTTTATAGCAGGAGGGAGAAGGATGAGTGTCAGTCAGTCAAGACTAGTTCCAAATATGTCTCCAACCAGGCCTCCTACAGAATAAGTGATGCTGGCTGGGTGCCATCCGGTTTACTCAGGGCTACAGCTCTTTAAAGGATGTTTGTTATGGATTTCCACAGTAGAGATATTTACCAGGGAAGAACAAACAGATCCCGCTACTGTGTTTCCTTGTGCTTCATAGAAGTGCTCTAAACTGTTTACACTGTTGCCTAATACTGTTTAGATTAGTTTCACTTTCTGGGTTTTGTTTCATCCCACTCTGTGTTAGTGTTTGTGGGGACGCGGGGCAGCTGAAACAACTCGTGTAGTCCCCCTTGGTAGCCCAGTTTCTTGCAGAACCTCACGAGGGACACTTTCCGTAGCGCCGGGCCGGGGAGTTCGGCAGGGGTTTGCGGAAAGCATCCCAACCGGCTTCAGAACACCGCGGCTGTGGAGACGAGCCAGGCTCGGAAGCGCTTGATCCTGCCCACTCTGCAAACACGCAAGTCTTTGAGCTTAAACCAGGGTTAATGCTTCAGGGTTATTCACCAATGATTCCATTTGCTGGTTCGGACAAAGCCTGGGAAGTTTATCTTCGGGACACAACCATCCCGAAAGCTTCACACCTCTTTTTTGGAGGAAGTGTGTTAGGATTGCACTAGACCTTCAGAAGGTGGTGTGAATTTCCTGGCCTTCTGCTGGAATGGTACAGAAAGCTCAGTGCCAACTAGGGGATGAATTTCACTTGAGAGTTATTTTTGATTTTATCATAACCCCAAAATGTTTGCCTTACTCAGATGTTTGCCTTGTATAGTTTGCCTTTGCTGCTTTGCTTCTCTTAAGGAATATTCCATACAATTTTTCAAGTTTCATGTAACCCTGTAGTGCCTCAAGCAATTATTCAACTTAAAACATGAAGGGACAAAAAGCTACTGCCCATGGACAAACCCAAACATTTTAGTCATTCATAGTGTTATTTTAAATATACATATAATTATTCTTTTGGGCATCTCCACATGACGTTTACCATTTTTAACGATGCGAGGGTGATTTATTTTCATACGAAGAGCAACGTAGGGTTTTTTTTTGGCTGCGAGGGGACGGAGAGATGGAGAGCAGTTGTGGCAGAGCAGGGGTGGGAATTGCAGGGACTGAACGTCAGTGGGGTTGCCTGTGGGAACTACGGCAGAAGAAAGCAGAGGGGGAAGAGCGTGGGCTAAAGGAGGGTGGCAGGGGGTGCAGGCTGGAGTGAGAGGGACTACAAAGGGGTTCCGAAGTCTGGCGGGAGATGCAGGGACTACGTAGTATTAGAGACTGGAGAAACTTCTGGGGGGAGAAAGAGGCAGCACATAAAGCAGGATGAAAACTGTATGATGGGATGCTGCACCCAGTGAGAAGTCCCTGCACGGGGAGTCTTCGGCCTGGCCTGGTGCTCGCTATTTGTTTTCGTTTTCCCTGCTTGTTAATTGTTGAGGCCAATGACCATTAAGGCAGTGGACCTCCTGCTATTGGGTTTATCTCTGCTTTTACAGTCCTGTCAAGCAGCAGTAATGTAGATAAGCTGCTAGATGGAAGCTGTTCAGACACTAATTAAAATTACACTGAGAATTACAAGGAAAAACTCAGCTATACTCATATCGAAAAGGAACTTAAAGTAGAAGAGCTGTCAGTTCAAACCTGCCAGTCAAATGGCAACGCTTAGCTCTGCTGGGTCAGCTCCTGCCTGACTTACTTAAAGATTTAGACAGACCTGTTAAAATATATAATAAAGATCTGGCTGTGTCCATTGCATAATGTAATCAAAGCAAGCCCTCTTATAAAGCAGTTCATGCCTGATCTTTTTTTTCATTCTGCCAATGTAATTCCATGAATTTCAGCAGGGATACTATTGGCTGATACAGCAGCACAGATACATGTCCTCTCTATTTTCTAGCCTGCTTCATACGTGGCAGTGGGTTATGTTGTAAAGTGTCTATAGTCTGCTTGAATCAGAAGAGGCTTCTGTAATCTCTCACTGGGAATTTTGACACAATCTATTATTTACAGTCTGGTGTGTGAAAGGAATTCAAGAGCTGAGGCCAGCAGAAGTAGAGCAATCCAGAAGGGTGAAACTACCACCTTTCTTACAGGGTATCTTACTGGGAAAGTTCAGTCTTACAAAGAGCAAACATACCAGTTTCATACCTCTGCATTGCCAAAGGCAAGACCACTCAGTAGAGCATTAGAGTGTTTGAGGTATCTGAAACGGTGACCTTAAGAGGCCAGGGCAATTTGAGGACAGCTTCAATTTAAAGAGGTGTGTCCACAGACAATGGGAAGGATTAGAGTTCATCTCTGAACCGTGTAGGACGGAAGACACCTTGCTGTAGAGGTAGTCATTATTCTGGCAGTTGTGTGTGATACAGACAACACTTTGCTGTTCATCAAGGGCAGAACGTAGATTTGCCTCTGGAGGAGGGCGTACACGTACCAATCCCGCAGGAGCAGCTGCTTAATTAATAAAGCCATGAGGAAAATTCTGTTTGGCTTTGTTCTCTCTGTTCTGACTTCAGGGTTGATGAGTCTGAGGAACAGGGAACCACACAAAAGTGTTTACTGCAGTGTCTTGGGACCTTCCAGCAGCAAAGAACATGCTTCTTGATGGCTGTTTTGTTGGAAATAAGAGTCGTGCATCCGTACAGAGTTCACGAGCACCGTTCTGTTACATACAAGTTTTAATGTGGCACTTGAACAGTTCCTGCCACATTAAACTACAGCATCGAGTAGCACTTGGGCCATATTGCTCTGCAGCAGGAAAACGTACTAGAAAGTAGGTCGTGGAAATAATCCTGCTGGTTCCAGTAATCAGAGTATACAAAGGGGTCGAAAGTTCAGAGTGAGCTGGGGAATGCAGTCGGAGAGTTTCTTCTGCCTGAGCGCTGGACACGACGCATTCTCTCTGAGGGGCTGCTGGAAGGAGGATTTCTCGTAAGTGGGACATAGCCATCAGCTGGGCTCGATAAAAAATGCAAAGTTTACAGAGTCCTTTCTTCCCTGGAACCTGGTCTTCCTTCCTCTCTGAAGAAGGAAGTTCTTCAGAGCGGAGGGTGGGAAGAAAAAAATTGCTAGGTCTCTATATTGAGATGTGTAGGTTCTGTGTGTTGGATGTATACCTGAGCTCCCGGACACCTCTGTGATGCTTTGTGCATTCCCACCCAAAGAGGTTAGACACAGGATGAGACAGAAAAGGAGAAAACTTTTTCTCTCCTTTGACTGGATGTGGGTCAAGTTTAAGATTAATTTTGGGTTAGAAACTGTGAAAAAATAATTATTTTTTTGAAAGTGGTTAAATTGTCTTGGCATTTCAGACTGATTATTCCTGTGGTATTTTGGCTGCTCCTGTCCCAGGACCAGGACCCAGAATCCAAAGCCATGCTGTGGACTCGCTTCCGAATGCGGAGCTCCTCCTGAGGTTTTGATAGAGGGATTCGTGTCCGTGGTTATCTCTCTGCTCCTAGTCAAAGCAGAAACTCTGCTTGAAAACTCGTTGAGAATGTCAGGGCTGCTCACCTGGCTTCTGTGTATGTGTGGCACATGAATAAAGCTGCGTATGGGCTACGTATCGGTGTTACCTCCTCCTTGCAAATGGTAGTTTATGGGGCATCCATACACGAGGGACGTGTATAAGCCATCGTGTTTAATGACTATCAATGGATCAGTCCTCCATGAAATAGTTTAAGTCCTTTCAAATCCTAGTGCCTCCACAACATCCTGCATCAAATTAATTCCACAGTTTCAATTGTGAAGAAAAATCTTTGTTTTGTCTGCTTTTAAACTAATTTATCAGATTTCTTCACCGTGGCTCCTTGATCCTTGTAATGTGAGAAATAGTAAATAACAATATTTCATCCGTTTTGTCCATAACACTCAGGATTTACATCTCTCTCTTCCTTCTCTCTTCTCTGAGCTGACGACAACAACTAGTTAGTACAACTTTCATCACTGCTCCAGTCCTTGCGTGGCTTTGCTCTTCAGTTTCTGTGCATGTGAAATGAGGACAGCGCTCCCTACACCATAAGATAACTGGGGCTTATAAAGAACTTCAGAACTATTACACAGAGGAGGTATTAGCGTAGCGTTCAAAATGCTGCGTAGAAATTAATTCACAAGTATGCCTACAGGTGACCAGTAGAAATTTGGTCACTCTCATTCACAAATCGCTTGTCTTCTAAAATACAGGTATCAATTACAGGTATCACTTTTTGCAAATGTGGCTGTTATTTACTAGAAAACACTCCCAAAATTATCTTGGCTCTATCCTATGAATGTTGTGGTGGAAGAAGGGTGTACAGTGAGCCCCTTCAAAATATGAATTGGTATTGACTGGGAGAAACGCCCCCCCACCTCCTGATCCATTGCCTCGCTCCTCAATCACAATTCATAGGATGCATCTATCATTGCTGGGCCAAATGAAAGGCTGATACAAAGTCCCGGGTAAGTATTAAGTCATTTTACCATAATTAAAGTTTGATTTGTCTCTGTCAGACCGTTTTTTCCTTGCTAAATCTTTGAAAGAGAGATTACTGTGAGTAAAGAGTCTAAATGGCAACCTTCGACGTTCGACCAGGTTCTCTCTGAGGAGTTTGTTTATAGCTATTTAAGTGCCTTAATCTTGAATGCTTATTTTTCCCTTTCAGATTGTCTCTTTAGATCCCTTTGTTTTACTTAATGTAAATATTCCAGCAGATTTCAGAACCAAATAGTGATGAATGCGATTAGAATCAGAGCTTTGTTAAGTAGGATGAGAAGATCCTTTATTTCAGCGAGGGAGATACATCACCTCTGTTGCAAATTATCTCATGCTGACAGAGTGAAATGTACTGTAACCTGATGAAAAAGGAACATGATCTAACTGTATCGATACAGGAGGAGAGAAACGCACACGGGGTTCAAAATAAGCATGTCAGGGAGAGTTTGGGTTTTTTTCCTTGTTTTCATTTTCTGAGGCAGATAGTGAGGTAATTGTTTCTCTGGATACAAAAGTACAGCCCGTGCCTGGTTGATAGGTGGGTCTTATTCATTTGCTCATTAATTGACAGTTTACAGTATATGTAACGGGGACGATCGCAGTCAGAATGACGAAGAGCCATCTCGAACAGAAAACATTACAGGATCCCATCTCGTGAAATTGTACACTGAACACTTCTTAAAAACCTTTTTTCAGGGGAACAGATGGATTGTTTACAGGCAGTAATTAAGACCATGTCCCTTCCCTAAAATGCTTTTGATGTCGGGGCCAAATTTCATTTACTGTTACATCAAATCTCAGATTAAGTCATTATCTACTTCATCCAAGCCAACAGAGCCAGTCTGGATTAATAGAGGGGTTGGTGGGAGGAATATCTGCTTAAAATACATATATAGTAACAGGGAGAGGAAAGCCCAGTGGTGAAAAGCAATGCCATTGAGCACTAATATGGAACAAAGCCTGTATGGGAGACCTTCTCGCTCTCTCCAACTCCCTGAAAGGAGGGTGTAGCCAGGGGGGGTTGGTCTCTTCCCTCAAGGAACAGGCGATGGGACAAGAGGAAATGGCTTCAAGTTGCCCCAGGGGAGGTTCAGATTGGATATTGGGAACAATATTTACACGGAAAGGGTTATTAAGCCTTGGAATGGGCTGCCCAGGGAAGTGGTTGAGGCACCATCCCTGGAGGGATTTAAAAGACGGGTGACATAGTGCTTAGAGACATGGGTTAGTGATGGGTTTTTTTATCAGAGTGAGGTTGATGGTTGGACTGGATGATCTTAAAGGTCCCTTCCAACCTAGACAATTCTATGATTCTAAAGTCACTTGGGTCTGGGGTCTCGTTTGCTTCTTTGCTGGGTACACTGGTTTGCTGAACAGATCCCGGAACAAGTAACAGTCCACAAATTTGGCTGCCTGTATGAAAATCCCTTGAGATTTCTTGAGGTTGCGGGGGGACGACGCAGTGTTCATAGATGGTTGCTCACACACAGGCTTTTACAAATATATAAATAATACAATTTACCATTGATGGAGGTTAAAGGCATCACCATATTCAAACTGATGAAAAAAGAGTAGCAGGACCACTCGTTGTCCTGTGTGCACAAAACCAGGCTGTCCTTTGTCACTCTTCTCTTGAAGAGTGTTTGAGATTGCAGTTGAGACTAAAGCTTTCTGTATGGACTCGCTATATTCAATTTTAAAAAGTAGTTTATCTGCCAAAGCAAGTTCTTTATGAGTCCTGCAGTCATTGACACTGCCAAACCCGTCTGGTTCACCGCTCCATCACTGCACTCTTCATTCTGAGCCATTGCTACAAAAGGGATTTCTACCAAAGAACCCCGTTTCCAGCTGAAATATAACACAGAGCTTCCGCTATAGTTATTTTGTAAGTGTAAGTACCTGTTTTTCAGATCATCAGGTGTATCAGTAAATGTACCTACTCTTTGTAAGTGTTTTTTAAACCTATACTTAAACTGAGCTTTGAAATGGCAGAAAATTGCATGTTGGGTTTATCATTAAGGAGGAGGAGGGGGGAGAGAAGGAAAAAGCGTTGTCTGCTGTATGAATAAAAGACCAAGGAAGCTTTTGATTTTCCCATCGCGCATTTTTCAAACACCGGTGGTTGCAATAAAGAGGGAATGAAACGTCCCATGGCCCCGTGACCATCCCGTTTGAGCAAATGTGTTAAATCTGAAATTTATCCTAAAATTCGAGTGAGGGAGAATGTCCTTACCCACCTCTAAATCCTTGCTGGTAATTTTGACATGGAGGTTTTCCATGGCATTCTTTTCTTCTTCTTCAAAACTGCCAGGAAATGTTGCTGTACTGCTGTGACTGCACATATAAACACTGTTCCCGTCAAAGTGAAATCTCCGCTAACTTCCCTGATGATCACTCCTTCCTGAGTGGGACTGTCTTTCACCACGTCACCAGTGAATAGTTACCCCCTGCACTCTAGCTGAAGTTTTCCAGGTTGTTTTGAAAAATTAGCAGGTAAATAGATTTATATGCCCCGTGTTGTTGCTGCCAATCTTACAAACATGGGTGGGAACAAAAATATTTTAAAAAATAATTTTTAAAATTAAGTATTTTAAAAATAATTTGCAAAATGTCGGGGAGGTGACTTTCTGTTTTTTACTTTCAAACCACTCAGTTCCACATTACCCAAATGATCATTTTCTGCACTTGTATAAAACAAAAATAGTTTTGCTTTTAAAAGATGAGATTTGGCACTTAGGGCAAAATTTTCCTCTCCAATCTGCAATGCAGATGCCTTCGCCGCAGAGCAGATTCCAACTGCCTCTCTGCATTCACTTCATGCATAAAACTTCCACTGACGTCGATGGGAGCTCCGCGCATGGACTGCGCTCAGACAGCACACAACAGGCCAGAGGGAAGAATATTCCCCTGATTTACCTTGAATGCCCAGGACCGAAATCTAGACAGAGATTGAAGCCGGGCTGGTACCAACCACACTAAGATGGTTCTCACACGATCGGAAAATCTTCTGGGAACAATTGGCACCAGGCTGTGGTCTGTTGGAGATGCGGATGCTTTGGCCAGGGTTAGCACAGCTCTGTGACTGGTTTCTCCTCCCCGAATGGAACAAGAGGTGATAAAGGTGCTAACCACAAACCTTCTGGCTAAGATTTCCCATGAAAACCAAGTCGCTGCAGTCTAGGTTACGCGCAGGGCTGTTCCCAGCGTGCGGGAGGAATTAATTTCCCTACAGTGCTGCCTTAAAGATATCTGTGTCTCCTTCCATTAGCAGCTGCGCTGGAGTGGGTGCCTGGTGAATCCAGCTACCGCTGTCCCCCCAGCCCGTCCCTTCTGTCACACGCTTACGATGGCAACGTGCAGAACTCCTCCAGGGAGGAGACCCTCAGGATGAAGTCGATATGAATTCTTTTGGTATTTGTACAGGGGAAGGTAACTTTTCCTTCCCCTGTGTAGGAAGAATGTGTTAAAGCCGATACCAATTGCTGTTTCTGTGTGCCTCGAGGCAATGCAAGCAGGATTTTCTCTTTAAATCGCTGCTAATTAGAATGAGTAAATCTAATGAAATAGCAGCAGTGAATATTAATTGAAATAAACCCCCAAATCTCACCTAGATGTGTTTTCAATCTTTCTGTTGTTTTTTTGTCTGTAAGGAGTCATACAAATACATTTATATATGTGTGTCCGTGCCGAAGAAAGTGTGAAAAAGCAAATAAAAAATCACAGATGCCAGTGAAAGTGTATTTTGATAGAAATTTCCAGCAGAAATATTTATTCAGCCATGTTGAAATCTGTTTCCTTCTCCTCCATAAAACACTATATCTGAGAAGAAGAGCGGGGAGGTTCAGATTTCCATGGCAGATGTGGCAAATAATGAAAGACGCGGGGTTAAATTTTGAGAAATACTTTTTGCTGAAGTGAGACCCGAGCACCTGGCAGTCCTGCTTGTACAAGGTAGGCTCCTTTGGTTTCATCGAGGCCACGTACATAGGCTTATTGTCTCTGCAGATCCAGTCACTAGATACAGTGATCTTAACTAGATATAGTGATCTTAACCATAAAATATAAAGAAAAAAAGCAAAATGGATACACTTTAACTGTTTTTAAATGGTGCAGTAGAAGATCCACACATTAATTACGCTGGATGGGGTTAAGGAGAATAAAAATCTTTCTGGAAAACAGATATTATAACATAAACCCATAGAATTTTTGTTCGATAGGAAGAGTAGGAAGATGTTTTTTGCATGTTATTACTGACTTACTACTTAAATTTCTGACCGACTACTTAAAATTAATTTATTTTATAGAACATTTTAATAGAAAATTTAAAATATAGTATCATGTACACCTTTGTCTGGCATTTTGATCTTTATAGGGATGTTATTTTTATATTTCTTGAATGGGATAAAAAGCCTTTCAGTTTAAGTGCTTGACTTGGTTCTGTGGTTTCTGTCTTTGGTTGTTTCTCTATAATCTTTCTCATAACCTTGGGCAAGTCACTTAATCCCTGCATTTCATTCAGACCCAAGTTGGGTGCCAAGAGCTGGAGCTCACCTGCTAACTCTGTCCTCTTCCTAGACTTAGAGAGAAGCCTTAGTAAGAAGGAAATTGAAATACTAATTCATGTCACTTGTTCTGGCATTAATCATTTCCTCAAAAATTTGTATATAAGATACAACGGGATTAAACGGTCAACATTTATTTAAATATCTGAAGTGAATTTTTATAAAAGAGGAGGCTCTGTCTCAACCTCAACAAAGGTTCTGAGAGCCATGGCTTTGCTTACATGATTTATATGTGTTTTTTAAAATGCATTATCGATCTTTTCCATTTGGTGGAAATGCTGAGAGAATCAAATTGTCCTTTTCAATTATAAAATAATTGAAAAGGGAACACAATTATTTTAAACCTTTCCCTTGTTAAGGTGTGATCAACACCAAAGCTAGGATATGTCTTAGACCATATATTCTGTGGTTTGCACAGTTGCCAGTCCCAGTGCCCCCCGACCAGCTCGGGGTTGTCCCGTCTGATACTCCAGGACGGCCCATCTCCCGTGTAATAAATTCAGTGAAAATCCTTGTGATCAGTGTCTCTACTAGTGCGTGTTTTCCCGTCCCCTGCCTGTTACTGCGTTACACGAGAAATCTCCAATTTAGCCTCTAATCCTGGCAAGCATTTCTTGGCCCACGTCGCTCTCCTTTCATGTTGGCCAAGTTTAAAGGGGGAGAAGGAGGAGGAGACAGATTACCCAGCTGCTCTTAAAACCCATCAGCGCGTACTGTATTTACCGAGATGGGCAATAAAGACAAGCTTTAGGTCCTCTTGTTTGCTTTTCGGATAAAGACTCTGTCATGTTTGGGGGATAGGGATCATGTTTTCTTGCACTTGTGTCTTGTGATTGGGGTGTTGCTTAAAGACTATGAGGAATAAACTTGTGCTCCAAAGGAAGTTGGCAATAAAGTTTAGTCTATAAAAAGAAACCTGCAGTTAGGATCCAGTTTCCTATTCTGAGTCAAAGCAGGGTGTCGAGTCAGAAATTCTGACCCAGCGGGTCAGGAAGGCTTCCAGGACTTCTTGAATCACAGCTGAAATGTGTTCCCTTCCTTTCACCCTTTTGGCCCCGGTCCCACTGGGATTACGACTGAGAATTATTTTATTCAATTCACTGTGTGACTGGTGCTTAATGGGAATACAGACTGTGCTTTCCCTGCGCTGTCTGAGCTGACTGCTCTTGTTTCTCCCCTACACACCCTGCACAGGACCAGTTCCCCCCCCGGCATTTGGAAGACTTTTCTCTACCTAAAACACTGGAGATGCCGAACTCTCCCCTAAACTGATGAAAATAACTGCTTTTGCTATTTCCAGTGCCTTTGCTCATGGCATTTCATTTCTAGAAGAAAAACATCAACGAGCTCATAATGGATAGTGATTTTATTCCATATCTACTTTTTCATTAGAATTATTTTCAGAAGGACACACAACTTTTTAAAGGAAGATCCCCCTGGAGATATTCAAAAGATGGGTTGATATAGTGCTTAGAGGCATGGTTTAGTAATGTGGGGTTTTTTTTTATTTTGGGGGGGGGGTTTATCAGAGTTAGGTTGATGGTTGGACTAGATGTTCTTAAAGGTTCCTTCCAACCTAGACAATTCTATGATTCTATTCTATGATTTTTCTTCTCCTTTAAAAAATCTGCAAACCTTTGAACAAAAGCATGCGCTTTGTTTCCATGTCGTCACATTTGCAATAAAGACAGTGCACAACACGAGGCAGTTTTTTTCTGTACTGACTGTGATTTTGTGGACACATTTGTATTATGTGGACCTTTTCTCACCTACCTTTTCTCTGTTTGTATCTGTGCTTGGCAACCTAGATGGAGAATAGGAAGTATTTCTCATAGTTGGCATTCTCAAGTGGTACTGACTCCCAAATATAAGGTCACAAAAATAGTGTAAGAAGCCATAAATTATATATACCATGTCTAACACGTGGTTCTGTAGTATTTTATGATGAAAACTTCAAATCTGCCTGGAGAGAAGGCAGCATGTAAAATGAATGAATCTCTTCTCATGTAGAATAGCTTAAATTTGCTGAAATGGAGTTGTGGGATGTACTTACCTGGCTGCTTTTACTGAGTTTGATCATTTATTGTGAGGATGTAACCCTTCCTCCTGGTTTTCTTCCCCCCAAGGGCACACTAAACGAACTGACGACTTGATTTCTCTCTCTCCCCGTTATGGGAGCAGCACACGCTAAGGATGAAATGTTCAAATGTAAGGATAATGCAGTAATTAGCAAAGGGAATAGGCGCCTAAAAAAGAGACGAAAATCTAAAAGGTGCAATAACAAAGTTAGAAAGGAAATTAACTGGTAGGTAAGTGAAATTAGTGAGATGAGCAAACTCCCTGAAATTTTAGTGGTTCTGTGGATCTAAGAGCACGCTTTGCAAAGGGACATCATCAGGTAAAGCAGTAAGTGGTAAAACCAAGCAAAATAAGGCTGTGCCTTAATCATTTGGCTTCAATAATTCTCCATCTCTTTTGCCCAGTGTGTCTTTCACTCTGCTACACACTGGACTATCATCAAAGGATGGGTGGAGAACACTCTGCCTAGAACACCCTGTAATTTAGTAATTAGGTCATTTTCATGGGAGATGTGGATTTGAACCTCCTTAGGCAGATGTCTCCCGCTTTCTTGTTACTGGATTAAAAGGGGACATCACCCCAACATCTTAAGAGAACATTTTCTAAAAGGATGACCTGAGGTACCTGAACTTGAAGAGAATGCTTTTGCCTGGGGATCCAGTTCTGTCGGAGGTGAGCAAAGGTGGCCACGAAGGTCAGCAGCTTGTGTCTGAGAACCAGGAGTATCCAGCCTTGCTGAAGGAGGAGACTTCATACCTATCCTTCACTTCGGTGTTCTCCTGGCTGGGGTAGGAGCAGCACGTTGTCCTCTCTGACTGTCTTACTGAGGAACCAAACCTTCCTCACGAATGTATGTGCTGAACACCATCCTGGGAGAACAGTGCCTGCTTTTAGACTGGATGATGGATCAGCCTAAGTCCATTGTAAATCTATCCCTCAATCCTTTTCCTGTCAGGTTAACACCTCTGATAGCTCTCAGGGTTAGCCCAAACCAACTAAATATGGTGTTGAATTCACGCCATCACCTCAAGCTCTTGATCCTTCGCTGCTTTTTAAAAGGAAGGTATGAAGCGGTCGGGAACCGAAGACGTATTATTCTAGGTTGACTTGGCACACGCATAAAGGACAGAGTGTTTGGATAGTGGACAATCTAGCACTTATTTTGCCTCAGCATGAAAAAGCCTGGATCACAAATCCAATGCCGTGTTGCACGGGCTGTCCCAAGTTCCCTTCCCATTCCAGACGGTGGCAGTTGTTTACCTGTCTTATTTCTCATTTGCTATGCAATAGCCTACAAGGCTTCAAACTGTGCGAGCGAGTGGGGAATGGCAATCTTCCCTTTCCTGCTTTTGCTCAAGCACATGCAGGTTATTTTAGACGATGATTCCTTTGCAGGAGAAACAATGAACTGTATGAATCAAACATTTTCACAGCGGTGGAAAACTATAGCTTGGCAACGGAGGGGAGCGGGAAAGCATTAAAGACAATGTAGTAATAGCAGACAGGGAAGAAAGAGAGAGATGGGGTAGAAGATAAGAGGGTATTGGGTAGAGCACACAAGCTAAACAGGAAAAATTAGATGAGGAAAGGAATGTGAAAAAATGGGGAGGTAAAGATTGAGAAATCCATCTTGCCAGGTAAGCAAGCTGTGCTGGCTCACTTTGGGAAGAGGGAGGGATAGAACTGTTGAGTGACCTCTGATGAAATATAGTACGTATTTTCACAACACCTTAATAATAGTAGCAAAGTAATTATATTGCATAATTGTCTGAGAAATGGATACTTCTAACATTGATTTCTAGCACTCTGCCTTGCTGCCGTAGCTGCCAGGGTACCTTACAGGGTACCTTACAGGGTACCTTACAGGACCCCCTTACAGGATACAATGATATGCTGCCTTGCAGGGGCACTGCAGGAGCCATGAGTTCGTCTTCCACGGGGCAGGCCATGCCCGAGCTTCAGATTTTGTGGTGCTTTTTAGTGGAATCTCTGTTGGACTCGTACGTGTCCTTTGAGTGCATGTTGCTTTTGTTGGGGGTGCTCTCGGGGGGGTGAAAAGAAAAGGGTTTGTGTCCAGCACTTAGAACGTAATTGAAATTTCATGGCTTGAGGCTTTCATATAATTTGTTCGAGGAGTTTAAGGCACGTGGCCAAACACACAGCTGATCTGTGCTTTGCTTGTACAAATGTCCCTCTATTGAAACCTGAGGAGGTGGGGTTTTTTCCCTATTCTTATCCTGGAAACTACTCTTAAATCTGTGTCCAACAGACATTTGCAATGGCTCCTCTACGTAGCCAGAGACAGATTTACAGCTGGTTGTGGGCTGGGGTGACCATAGTGTGAAACCCCGAACCCAAGGGCAGATCTCCCAGAGACAAAGCCCAAAGAGCCACAGTCTGTGGGCCCGTTTTTGTGGTGCTCCTGCGGAGGACGAGACAGATAACATCAGCTTCATGAGTGATACCAGTGCACACGCCTAAGCACCACCTTTCCCACTGAGCACTACTTTCCTTCATTCCTCCTTTACATCACATTTGCCTTTTCCCTGTTGTTTATTTGGGCACAGAGTCTCTTATACGTGTAGTCACTTCATAAATCCTGCCTGGGGTTTTTTTTTTTTGTGTGTGTGTCTCCTGGACCTGAAGGCAATAACGTCGTGTTCCGCAGCCACAGCCTCGCTGATCTGCAGACCTGCTGGTGACACTCCCGTGCGGTTTGCCCCGGAGCTGAATTAACCCAGGTCTCCAGGAGAAAACCACAGACCTTGAGCTGCTCCCCCTTTCCCTTGCGCTCTACCTAAGCTGCTTCAAAACCCGGCAAATTTATAATGTGTGGTGTCATCTCGCAGACTCTGCCAATGAATGTAAATGGCATAAAGAGCATGTGGAACAGATGGAATGAGACATGCACGTAAAGAATTAAAGTATTTGTGAGGGAATTTGGCAAGGATGTTGGAATGCTTCAAGCGCTGCGTACGGGGGTGGAGGGAGGAGACCAGGATGAGCTGGGGGGGGGCTGTGTGATGGTGATCCATTTCCTTCAGACACAATATGTGACCTATTTCTGTAACGATGCTAAACACGGCCACAAATATTCCTTTTTTCCCCAGCTTCCTTCAGGAGGCTTGACAGCTTCTTTAGCTGGAGAAAATGTTTCCTTCAGGAGGAGCTGTGAGTTGTTTGGTTTTTCATTGCAAATATTAGAGCAGATGAAGGGTAGCAAAGAGGAAAACAAAAGTATGGGTGGGAAGGGAGTGACTTGGTGCAGTTGGTAACAGTGCACTTCACAGAATCACAGAATCAGAGAATGATGTGGGTTTGGAAGGGACCTCTAGAGATCACCCAGTCCAACCCCCCTGACAAAGCAGGTCCACCCAGAGCAGGTTGCACAGGAACGTCTCCAGGTGGGTTTTGAATGTCTCCAGAGGCTCCACCACCTCTCTGGGCAGCCTCTTCCAGGGCTCTGCCACCCTCAAAGTGAAGAAGTTCCTCCTCATGTTTAGATGGAGCTTTTTATATTCAAGTTTGTGCCCATTTCCTCTTGTCCTGTCCCTGGGCACCACTGAGAAAAGACCGGCCCCATCCTCCTGACACCCACCCTTTAAGTATTTATAGGCGTTGATCAGATCCCCCCTCAGCCTTCTCTCCTCCAGACTAATAAGACCCAAGTCCCTCAGCCTTTTCTCCTAAGAGAGATGCTCCAGGCCACTAATCATCTCTGTATCCCTCTGCTGTCCCCTCTCCTTTTTGAACTGGGGAGCCCAGAACTGGACCCAGTGCTCCAGATGGGACTTCCCCAGGGCAGAGCAGAG
>KZ510640.1:1904-22156 GCA_002844005.1 Limosa lapponica baueri | reverse complement strand
GGACATCTTACAGGAGACCAGGTTGCTCAGAGCCCCATCCAACCTGGGCTTGAAATATTTCCAGGGTTGGGGGATCTCCCGCCTCTCTGGGCAACCTGGGCCAGGGTCTCACCACCCTCAGCGTAAAACATTTCTTCCTTAGATCTAGTCTGAAGCTACATCTTTAAAACCATTACCCCTTGTCTTGTCGCTAGAGACCCTGCTAAAAAGTTTGTCCCCATCTTTCCTGCAGCCCCTTTACGTAGTCTCCCCGGAGCCTTCTCTACTCCAGGCTAATCCTCCCCCAACTCTCTCAGCCTGTCTTCACAGCAGAGGGGCTCCAGCCCTTGCAGCATCTCTGTGGCCTCCTTTGGCCTTGCTCCAACAGGTCTATGTCCTTCTGATGTTGATGGCCTCAGAGCTGGAGGCAGCACTGGTGGGGGGGAGTGTCTCCCCAGAGCCGAGCGGAGCAGAGGGGAAGAATCCCCCCCTCCTCGCCCTGCTGGCCATGCAGCTGGGGATGCAGCCCAGGATGCTGGGGGCTTTCTGGTTCTTATGGTTTGCCGGTGATAAATACACTGTCTGCAAAGCATGTGCAAGTAAAAATATTGTTAATGGTATAAAGCGCACAACAAAGTTACAAACAACACAGCCTGGCTATAAATGTAAAAGGCTCTAGAGAGATTTCTAAGTTCCCCGAGGAAGCACTCGGTGTAGTCTAAGCCTTACCCACAGGCATCCCTTGGGGGGGGAAGAAAGGCTCAGCCCCTTGCCTGGTCCCAGGAGTCAAAGGCAGTCTGTGATGGGATCCTCCCTGACTTGTTCACGATGGTGTCTTTCCTAGCATCCCCCCTTTCTTGGGCTGTTTTTGTACTATTTTTTACCTTCAAGGTGGAGTTTGAGTGACTCTAGTCATAAATACCTTTATTATAATTGGTGTAATTAGATTTTGTTCCCAGATAACAGCATCGCTCTGTTTTAGCTTAGATACCAGATACCAAAGGGTGAAAAAAGAAATCCTCAGACATCCTACCAAAGACTGCTGTACTTTGATCTGCACAGCATCAGAGCACAAAAACACATAGGAAAATGAGAATCTATAGCTGCTTCAGTGCTTGAGGTGAAACATTTTTTAAAAGCTAGGAATATAATTTCTGGAGCTGTTGTTGTTTGAGTTTCTGACATACTGTTGGCACACTGCTACAAAGCAGAATGAAAATTTGAGGTTTGTCTCCCAAGGTTCAGCCTAGAGTTAGCTCTGTGATTTGAAATAGCCACAACTCTCACAGCAACAAAGCTGAAGTGGAAACTGCCAGAGGTAAATCTTTCCTAGGGGATTTCTACCCCAGCTTTCCTCAGCCAGGAATTGCCCTTTTGCTGAGTTCAAGCAGGACAGTGAGACTATTAAGCAGTTCAGCTTTGTTTTGCACGCTACGGAATCTCTAAATCCCTCCTGGGAGAGGGTCTCAGTAAGAGGAGAAGCTGCTATTAGCATCTGTAATCAAGCAGGGCATCCAGAGAAACAAGTCACCTCTTCAAGGAAGAGCCTTACATCCTGTGTTTTACACCGCTCAGCCCAGGCAGCTCCTTCCTGTGAGGCCCCTGTGCTGCCCTGATAATGCTGGAGAAGCTGAGTCCTTAAATGGAGTTTGGTTGAGTTAAAATGAGCAAAGCCTACTCTGTATGCACAGAAAATATTTTACATACTAGCAGATCCAGTAGTACTTTCGATATCCCCTTTTTTTTTTCCTTCCTGCCCTCACTGTATTAAATCTAACAAAAATTGTCATGAAATGCACTTTAAGTGAAAAATCAAAAAGGCCAGCATATGAAAAACATGCCCTGCTATGAAATCAAAGGACATTACTTGCAGAGTGTATAGCAAATGTTTTGAAAAGCACCGAGTCAGACTTCACGGCCAAATGTAAATGAGGTCTGGGATCCAGCATCGTTCCATCTGGCATTCAAACCCCACGCTGTTCCCAGCCCAGCTCTGACTTCAGGCAGAGTACTGATCCCCTGCCAGGGACTAACAAAAAATATCCTTTCCCCAAACGTCTGGCTTCAATAATATTGGATATTAAGTGGTTTCTTTGGTGGTTTTTTTTTTCACTCCATAACATCAAACATTGTCTACTAAGGAATGCTGAACAACAGCCTGGCTGGAATAACATGATTTTGAGGGTCAAATCCTTCTGTAGTCTCAGAGGAGAAGGATTCCTGCACTTTTGCTTGAACATGTGAAAGCCCATAAGGAAAATGACAGAGGCAGCGAAGGTGGACAGCCCTGCCAGATAATACAGAGGAGCATTCAAGCCACAGCAACAGGCCATGCGCAACTGCCGCCTGATCACAGAACTTTTCATTCATTGCCACGTTTGATTGCATCTCCAGAGTTTGTCTTGTATCATCTTGTTCACGGTCCCCTTGTTTGGAAAAAAGCTGGCTCCCAACTGCATACTCTTTCTGCCACATTAAAGGCGGGTGTCATATGGCTGATGGTGGGACGGTTCATACTGGGAGGTTTTCTGGCTCGGACTCATAAGTCGCTCTATGTGTGGGTCTAATCACAGGAGCACACTGTCCCCCAGGGAAGCTCGGGTGGTTTGCAGAGCCGAGTGGGAGCAAGGGCTTTGCTGAGTTCATTATCTCCAGGCTCTGTCAGGTGCACAGCCTTGCCTTATACAGCCCTTCCTCTCAAATCTAGCCTGAGTTACAACTAAAGAGCTAATCACCTTCAGACACTGTGAAGAGGGAAGCGACACCATCGAGACTTCAAAGGTAGCATCAGTCCACAGACCAAAGCAAAACTGCCTCATTGGTCAGCCACAGAGGAATCCTAGATCTACACCTCCCTCAGCGCTGCTTGCATCTGAACTTAAGGCTCTGCTCTTCACCGTAGCCTGCATCTGCCTCTGAAATAGGGTGTCACTCCTTCCTCCTGCCACAGGTGCTAGTGTACGGGGCTAGTGTCTAAAATCATCTCCCCTAGTGGAAGGCAAGTCTGTTATTCTCAATGACGCTAAGTGGGTTGCTTGAAAGGCATCACCTGTTGCTGCTGTGATGCAAACTGGGTTGCTATGGTGTTGATCCTCCCGACTGTATTTGTACACTTGTCAGGCTTAACCATCTACCTGGAACTGGCACAGAAACATCAAAATCAAAAGGAGTAAAGATAAAACCACTAAGGGACAAGCATAAATCATTAATAAGCTTTTTGCAATGCCAGCATGTGACAGCCAGACATATTAAATAAAAATCTCAAGTTGCTTCAGCTTAAAACTGGTGGGGTTTTGGGTCAGATTTTTTTCCCAGTGTCGTTACAAGCATCATAGCATTAACAACAAAGCACTGGAAAGTAAACCCTTAAATCCCACTGACAAGGCCTTTCAGCTTGTTTCCTCAGGGAAGGAAGGCTAAGGAGGATCATACTGTCCATTCCATCCTTAGTCTTTTTTTCCTTCCTCCTTCCATACATGTTGAACTGCTTGACAAACTTCAACCAACTTGACAGAAGACAGAGAGATGAGGTTCCCAGAAGTTTCATGAAACAGGGACTGGGTAGAGTAGAGAGACCTTGTAATGCCCCTGAGCACTAACTCACCCTGTACTAGACCTCAGAGAATCCACAAATGACAGAGCCATTAGAAGTGAAACCTATTACTTCTCCTGTTACTGGAAAAACTTGTTTTTTCTTGAAGCACAGTCCCTATCACGTGGATCTTGATAAATGCCTTTATTAACATAGTTTAACTGGAGCTGTCAACCAGCTACAGATTTCTAAGCTGTGCATCGCTGTGCAGTACAGCTATTGCAGTATGTGGTAGTCCACCCTTATGACTGATCCCCGAAATCACTTAAAAATTACTTTCTATGCCTTTACCACTACATAAGTGAAACACACATGATGTTACTAAGTAGTGGAATTTTGTCTTTTGCTACTAAGATTTCATTCTGCTTTCCCATGTTGGCTTCTTTGTCATCTCTGCACACTGAACAAATCAAAACAAGCCCCTGACTGCTGAACACTGACCTCTAGTTTGGTAATTTGGGCAGAGACCATCTATTGTTATGGAAAAGGACAGCCATAGGTTTGGGAGGGTAAATAACTGAATTTGGTATTTGCAACCAAGCAGGACTCGAGCTGATCTAAAGATAAAAGGCTCTGTATCTCATTTACCAGCCTCTCCAGGCCATCTAGCTTTCCGATCAGGAACTGAGCCACAGAAATAAACAGTCAAAACTTAAAGTATACTCTCACACTATTAACTCTTTCATTTCAACCTCGTTAAGATAAAGAAGAGTTCATTTTGAAAATCCATAATGCAAGATCTCACACAGTATTTCCTTGAGACGTACAGATGTCCGAAGAAAACTAAAGTGCTCAAATAACAAAGGGCATCTTTCAAGTTTGGTTTATACATCCATCATAGATGCACACCTACTGAACACAAAGTTGATGAATGAAGCATTGTGTCTACTAACGTCTTGCATTTGCAGATTAGAGTATTAGAAATTTTGAAGTGTCTCCATCATGACACACAGATTCACTGTAGTTCACACACTCCAGGGAAAGACCTTGATTTGTGGAAAGGTGTTACTACAACCAGAGGCCTAAGCAGGCTTGTCTTTGCTGGCTTCTTCGTCCTTCCTTCCCTGTGCCACTTAGGTATTTGCCCCAGCCACAAGGTGTCATGAACACGATTTCACCTCACTAAACCTTGGGCATGCTGGTGCCCAAAGGCAGAAGATATTTTCTTCCAATTTACTTCTGGAAGCCAATCCATCTTAGAGCTGAATGAGGGATAGCAAATCTGCCTATCCACTGCATGCAGATGGATGGTATATCAAGTGTGCAAATGTGAAGCGAGGATGCTGGTCAGAATTCACCTTGCTAAATATATATGTTCATGCTGCAGGCCATCACATTCAGGCTCAGGTCCATCAGGCAGACCAGTTGTTCTGGGATCCCTACATCCTAAATGGGGTTAAGGTGATGTGAACATTAAAAAGCTCCAAGTGCTGCCTCCTTCATACAGTAAACTCCAGTGTACCGCAAAGAGCTAGTTCTCCATATGAGAAATATGAAATATCTTTCTCTCACAAGCCAGTGTCATAGCCTACGTACCACGATACGGCCACCTGCCTCCATCCGTACATGCACACACACAGCCGGAGTGGGAAAGATGTTCTGGCACAGGGAGCCACAGGGAAGCTGAGGCTGCCGCTGTCGCCGGGGTCGTGCTGCAAGGGACTGGGTCCTGGCTGCCTCAGGCAACTCCAAGAGCCAGATGTGCACCCCAGGACGTCCCCCCCAGCACAGCCCCTCTCTCACGTGCTGAGAAAGACGATGCTTGACGGGACTCAGTGAAATGCAAATTCAGCTGGTTCGAAAAGAAACGAAAGTCAGAGGGTTTGCACAGGAAACAGCCTGGGGGCGGGGAAAGGAGACTGAATGCCTTTCATTTGCCTTTCATTGAAATGCAAAGTGGAAATTTTCCTTCTCAGAAACAGCAAAAAACCCCTCAGGGCGACAATTTTTTTAAGGGAGCAGGAGAGCAATCGGTAGCAAAACCTATGCTAGGTTAGTCCTGAGAGAGTGCAAGTTAAATCATCCCTTGTGCATTCTTGCAAACGCAGCCCCGCGGCACAATACTCTCTGGTTTTGTCATCGCTGCTGGTTTTGAACACATGGGGGAAGAAAAAGCCTATTGAGACTAGAAATGATGCAAACAGGAATCCATCCAAACTGATACCAGCACTCCCAAGCACATCTAGCAATTACCGTCTGCCCACATTCCCCGTTAGCTTTAGTCATTCGTCTCTTCAGCTGCCGGTGCTGCTTCTTGGAAGGCTGAACCTCCTGCATACAAACCCGGTAAATGCAGAGGCCTCCACTGCAGAACGGGTGCATGGCTGCTTCACAGCCAGCCATTTAGAAGCCACCCTTAGAAGCTTTTTTAGCTTTGTCAGTCTGTCTTAGAAGCTTTTTTTAGCTTTGAGTGGATTCATCTTATCCAGCAGATGAGGAAAAAAATGGGCATGGGTTTGACAGGCAGAAACAAATGATAATTTGGCTTAGTCTGAAAAAGAGAAACACGCTAGTTCAACCAGCAGAGCGTCAGCTGGCAGAGGGAGCAGCTAAGAGGAAGGTGTCTCGGAGGGGGCACTGAATTCAGCAGGAACCGAGGCCAGTGAGCAATGGTCTGTAACAGCAAATGGGCCAGCGATGGAGGCACAGCCCCTGTGGCCAATTTTTTTGGCGTCATTTCTCATAGGGCATTTGTACTTCTCTTTCAGAATCACTTGGTCTCCAGCCACCACTGCTGGTGCACTAATTGATGATACAATTTCACAGCCTTACCTCCTGGTTCTTGTCCTCAAGGTTTTGTTTTACCATTGCCCTGACCACCCTCCTGTGCAGCACTGACATTACACAATTGCCTGTCCTGTTTCATCAGAGCCCTGCCCTGGCTAAAGAACAAAGAAAACAAGCTGTGTGGGCAATGCTTTTTTGACTAATTAACAAACTAGTAATTTTTTTTTCACGATCTCCTTTGTATTTCCCAGCCACTCAGTTTCTGCTTCCACTGCATTCTTCTCCCTTTGTGTGTGCATGTCAGCCCACATCTACTCTTTGTTCCATTCCTGTTACGGCACCATTGCTGTCCTGCGGTGACAGGAATGACAAAATCTGCTGATTCTTTCATTCCAGCTTCTTCTGGTGACCGTGGATGTTAAACAATGCTATGGGCTGCAGAAGGAATGAAGTCTCTCTCCAAAATGTCTCTATCATATGGATTCTTTAATGGCTATGAGAAAAGCAAACTCATTAACTTTCCATGTAGGAAGAGAGCATGAAAAATTCTCTCCTCTCTTCATCCTCTTTTGCTAAGTGTGTAGAAAGTTAGTGGTTTTGAGGAGCCAACTCCTCTCTGATGTGTAACTGAAACTCAGTAGCTCTCAGGAGAGAACAGAGCAGCTGTCACACACAAGCAGAGCCTGTAAAAATGATTGGGTTTGGTGCTGTGTTACCATTTAGGAGAGAGGGCAGGAAAAAACCCAAGCACCCTAGGAGAGGAGGAAGAAATTGCTTGAGCTTTGTGTCTCCCCAGCTCTGACCCAGGGGGCTGACAGGAGGGGTTGGTACCCTGCTCTGTTTGCTGGAGGAGAGAGGGCCTTGGGCAAAGAGATTCAGCACTGCTTTTTTGTTGACTCCAAGAAGTGTAGCAGTTACAGCCATCCTCTTAAGTGCTGGAGATAAAGATTATCTTCAGTATAACTGGAGTTAACAAGCATAAAGAGTGCTGATGTTTCTGGGTGACCCTTGTTCACAAAGCAGAGAGGAATAGTTAAGCAAACTCACTACAGACTTTGGGGAAACTCAAGGGCACTTCAGATTTTGTGCTGAGTTAAGGCTTCTGGTAAAATTTTAACCTAACTTTTCTGCAGCTGTTTGCTTTCTGAGAAAAATATGTGTGTATCTATGTGAAGAAGGAAACAGAAATTTCAAGAAGAAAATTTAAAATATGTATTATACCCAACTTTCACTTTCTACAGGGGAAGAAACAAATCCAACTCCAGCAGGTCTAACTGGGAGATGGCTTAAGTGTGTGGGGAAGCTAAAATGTGATGAAATTCCATGTTCTATCTTTTTTCCTCTGCTACTGTTGTTCATGTATATTTTAGGCTCTCATTCTGCTCTGAAAAAGATTCAGTTAAAAAAACCCTGACTCTGTGTAAGCTCCTGTGTGGCTGTGTATGTGGAGCAATCTATTGAAAAGAAATGTCAATTGTAAGCACTTAATAATTTGGATTACATAGTTCCAGACTACTAATACTTTGAGGATACTCTATTTTACTAACACAATGCATGAATAGACAGTGGTCTCTTCTAAACACTATTGATCATTTCTATTCCTTCTTGGGATGCTGCTTTGAAATCCTTTTCACTGGATTCAGTGAATCCAGACTCTGAAAAGGAAAAGCACTGCTTTGAGCAGTTGCTTTTTTATTTTCTTGCTTAAAAGCCTCGGAGCTTACTTCTGCCTGACTGGCAGAATATTTAAATGAATGGCCCCTGGCAAATTGTAAATATCTGACATTCTGCTCCGGGGACAAGTTACTTTAACAGTGAAAGCAAGTAAATACCTGTCTAAACAATACTGTAACTGCTTTAAAGAAGTAAATGCAAGTGGGACTAGATATGAAATGTTTTTATCCACTGAAGAAATTTCTTTGTACTCATTTTAAGAAAAAGCTATAATAAGCATTGCCAATATTAGTATTTTCTCTCCACATTGTCAGCTTCCATAGGGGGTCAAAAGACTCTGTTTTGGTCAGTTTATGATGCCCACATCAGCCCTGATTACTTTGCAAACAATCCCATTGAAGTAATTGGAACTTAATAAGAAGATGCTACACAAGGTAAAGAATTCTACAAGCCCCTGATACAACAAGGTTGCAGAAACGGGACCTTTGTCCTTGCGAGCGGCTCTGTGAGCCAAAGAAGATGGATTTACTTTCCAGAAGGCCAATGTTATGCTGGTGGTGGTATTGCTTGCTTGTGTTAGTGAGCAGTCTAAAACACCTGAGACGATCACCTCCCTTCATCCACAGTACCACAGCGGGGCTTTGGGTTTTGCCTAATAGTTACTTCCAAATGTGCATTACTGGAGACGCCTTGTTCAGAAAAGTCAGAACAAACATGTTCTGTACAGCTCTCTTTACCTATAATGTAAAATTGCTACAAAGCAGACATAGCCATAAGCTAGAAATATTTCTACTGAGGAATAAGCTTGGATTGAATGTCCCAGGCACTTTCCGTGCTGAGACTCCAGAACTGAAGTGCTCCCGAATGCAGTTGGTTTAGATCCGGGTTTCTGTACCGGAGCTCATTCTGAAACAACTGTGGCCAGATCTCCCCAAGGTTTAACCGCTGTCCCCTCCTGCTGCTGGTGTTGCTCTGGGGACTCCTTGCCAGGGGCAAGGACTTTACCATTGTAAAGTTAGGACTTTACCATTGTGAATTCCAACAAGTGACAGGCTTACCAGCAAAACCCATCCCTAAACCGCTGGTGGCTGAAAGTTAGGAGGACACACCGGAATTAACTTCTCTCAGTATTTGTCATGCTTCTTGTATTCCTTTTTCACTACAATGGGCATCAGGATACTGGACTAAATGACCCCTTGCTCTGATCCAATATATAGCAGTCCTTAAAAATCCACTCAGTGCAGCAGCCTGCTGGTTTTCTGCAAATCTGAAAGCACTTTTACAAGGAGCACAAACACAGAAATATGTCTCAGAGAAGTGAAGGGACTTGCCAGCAATCTCTGAGCAGACTGACTCCTAGCACTCAGGAAAAACACACAGATTTCCTTAGGTCCTTTGTGGTGTTTCTTTCTCTTCTGTGGCTATTCCTAATCTGGCTCTCATAAAGCCCCTAGTTCATGATTTTGTTGGTGGTGTTTGTAAGCTGCTGTCTCAGTTGTTCTGGTAAATTCAACACCCCTACAAGCTCTAGAGTGCTCTCTCAGCTTTATCTGTGCTCTGATTCTTTGATTACCACCCTTCCGTTATTTATTTGTCTGTCTTGCTATAACATGAAATGCAGTGGAAATAAATAATAACAGAAGCTGTCATTCACAGTGCAAATCATGCATTAAGTTCTCTCTAGAGAGGTCTTGAGGTTTTGCTTCATGATAGCTATCTTGCTTTTATCCTCATTTGGTAGCAAATCCAATTACACATAAACTATAAACCCCTTGGCCTTGACATAACATTTACAGCCCCTTTTATATTGTCTCTTGATACTGCCGTCTCCCAGATGACTTACTCTATCTGGAGCCATCTATTTGCTGTTGGCTTACACTTGCTGTAACATGCTGTATTGCCTCCTTAAGAGATCTTAAGCTCCAATTATAAGTTTGTGCTTTTGGACCACAGAGTCTGTAAAACAATTTGTTTCTGGGTTTATGTTCTTCTGGGCCTAGTAGATGAATACAATTTAAAAAAAAAAACAACACATTTTCACAGAGTATGTATATATGCCAAGAAAAATATTTGGAGCCAAAAGGAAAATGAAAGATCAGTTAGTGCTTGGGTAAGGTTTCCTAAGGTTTCTCAGGCTGATGACCTTGAAGGCAGGACCAAAGGGAACTTAACTCTGGATGCTACAAACATCATTAAAGACAATGGAGCTTTCATATAGATTACTGACACCATGACTGAAAAAAAAATCAGCTCCACGATCAAAAGAGTAACTGTATAACAGAAAAGACCATGAAAAGAAATTATCGGCTGAGATGTGATCATTACAAATACTTTGGAGCTGGGTGTACACAGCAGACAAATATTACCCTGACATGTAATTCAGGACAGAATAGATTTCACTGAGAACAGGGCTGAACCATAACTTTGGTAGATGGCAACGGTGCTGAAGCAAAGGGGCAGCCAAGATAGGCAGGGTAAAGATAGTTGCAACATGCTGTGAGACGCCGTGACACAATATTGTTTGCTCTATGTTTGTGCTTGGAAATCTGAATCAGACAGTGTGATCCCAGAGCATAAAATGCCACAGTAACTACTCAAAGGCAATCCCTCCAAAAACCTTTAAACCTCCATGAAAGCAGTAATACTTTTTGCTCCATTTGGAGTTTCCACTGCAGAAGCTCCAAGTAGAGCATTGAGCAGAAGATACCAATCAGGAGAATAAACATTACCCTGGCACTCCCTGAGCTGACTAGCTAACAAATTTAGCCCTCCACAGCACAAATCAGAAAGTTGTCATTGAAGACAGATACCAAGAAAGCCATCCAACTGTAGGACTCTGATCTTCATTTTCCACCTGAAGTAAATCATGGATCGGTACAAGCTGGGCCATCTCCACTGTGTTTTTCAATCTTCAGGCCAGTTGGAAATGGATCAGAATAATCGGGGGAGTCTGCACGCTCAGAGCGGGAGTGGCAGCAATAAAGGGCTTATAAGAAACTCAGCCAGTAGGAAAGCGCCCTTTATTTCCTCACCCAGATACCTGAAATAGGTGAGGGTTATACTAGTGTCAGTAAGGGCAGCACAATGTGAACACCAGAGATACAGACATAATCAGTTACATAATTAGACAACCTCAGTGGCTCCTGACACATGTGCTTCACAACTGCTTATTTAAGAGATGTTGGGATTACCTTGCTTCTTGAGACAGAAAATCCATAACCTTTTGCAATACTAAATGCTACCTTATAAGACGTTTTATTAATTAATAAGCACACTGATCTAAGTAAAACTCCCAGAACCTCTGAGGTCCTTAAGAACCAGAAGCACTGAGATTTTCTCTTTTTCTGTTTCTGTGATGATAGCACTAGTGCAATTTTACATCCTGAACAGCCATCAGTTCCCTAAGTACTGGCCAACCCCAGTTTTACAGAGCAGTCATTGCATGAGTCCACCATGTCATTCATACAGTAACCCAATCCGATCTCATTTTTTCACATCTGCTAACAAGATCATGACAGAATTCATTGTAGCTGTAAACCAGACTTCTAGCACACGAGCAGCAGGGGGAACCTGAGCTGGAGACGGTGTTCCTAGACCTGCTCATTTTCCTTTGTGAGTCTGGGTACTGAACGCTGCTGATGGCACTGCCCTGCTGCTATAAATAGACAGGCAGTCACTTGACCTTGGCAGTTGCTTTGGCTAAAATAATTCTCCTAGAAGCTGGCAGGGGGACAATAGGAGCACATGCCTGCCGTACTCTGCAGCCCGGCACCCAGCTGGAATGAATGACCTTCGCCTTGCTCTGAAGGTGCAGCTTCAAGACTGGCGTATGCTGAGTTAAGAAGGGCTAGTACCAAAAGCGGTGATCCCACCTCTTCCTTTTCCCCTGCTACATGCTTGTGTCACTGATCAGACTGAAAATGAATCTTTTTATTTCCCCTCCCAATGATTCATCTCGCTTTTAGAGTGAAGAGAAGGAAAAATGCACGTCTAGGATTCAATGCATTTGTCCCCGTAACAGACATTGAGATTAAAACAGATGAATCAAAGGAACTTCTGTATTTTTCCTTTCACTGTAAGATGACTAGACAGCTAGAAGTCTATGTTCTGTTTATGTAAAGGTAGATGAGATAAATCCCATCACTAAAGTGTGTATTCGTCTCTTCTCCATCTCCCCATTAAGAAGTTTTCTAAGCCAGCTGACCAGACCCTTTACAATCCCAGTGAGAGGTATGCACCCCTACAGGTACATCATCCTCTTAGCCTGTATTCTAGGATTAGTCAAATTGCCCTCAGGATCAAGCATCAGGTACTGATACTCTGCCATTAATGTCTGTAAGGATCTGTGCTTTCTCCAATTAAATGCTGTAGGTCAACAGTTCATTACTGAGCAAGCCTTGGATGGCCTCTGTCACGTCAGATTTCAGAATCACGGTGTCAGCCTCATGCCAGACAAATCTTTCAAGGAGGTGCTTTCCTTCACTGATCAGCCATCTGTGGAAGCAAAGGTTGCCCAGGCTCACTGCCCACAGGTATTTTTCACGGCAAAAACAAGTGGAAGAGGGATGGGCTCTTTCTGCATATTTTTCCTGCATTCTTTTAATAGTTAACATATTATATTTTATATTGAGATAATATTATAGTTCACAAACAGTACATTAAAAGGTACATTAAAAGGCAACTGGGAAGTTGTCCAGAAGCCACAACTGTATTTTTTTGTTATTTACTGTACCAAAAATAAAGCAGAGCCCTGGTCTATTCTTAGAAGTGTCACTGCTACAGTAGCATAAATTTGAAGCTTGTCAGAAGACTACACTGTACCAGTAGGACTTACTGTGATGTAATTATGCTATATTATAGCTATTCTCTAACTACACATACCCCGCCACGCTAGGTGTCAAAGGTGGTTTGGTTGATACAGCATGTTTTACATGCAGAGGTGACATTAACTGTCCCAGAAACAGGCTCTTGCTCTACAAGATGAGCCTCCACCAAGACAACTGGCTGGCATACTTTCCCAGTCCAACTAGCTGCACTGCCAAATCCTTTCTAGTGTTGAGGAAGTCTTAGCAATGACAGAAATAGAAGCAAAGAGTTAGTGCAGAGAGTAAACACCAATAAGCAATAGATGAAGATAATCATCCATGCTCACACAGCTCGTTCAGTTGCTACTCAGAACCTTGTACAAACAGGGACGGTCGTCAAGTTCCTTTATTACATGAAGTAACGATCAGGGGCACCGGGCTGCAAATGTCCTTTTAGTATATTTCCTATCATATGGCAAGACAATTTAATTATGTTTTGTACAATGATGAAACAACTAAAGAGAAAGTGGAATGTAATCACTTTTGTGCACGTATTTGATTTGAGAGGTAAACACTACATCCCCAAGTAGCTACAACAGCTGCAATGATATTGAACACCATTTGTGTAGTAATACAGGCAGATGCAATACAATTTGAAAAGCATTAAGCAGCATCACATATGCAATAATTTCAAACGGAAATGGATTTGCAAAAGTGAGCAGCTACAAGGTGCACCGGCTGTACTGAGGAAAAGTAAACAATGAGTTTAGGACATCACATAGTTTTAAGGGGTTTTAATCCACTCAGTGATGTAGAAACAAATAAACATGACATTCAGTAAAGACAGCAGTGAGCAGGGTGTTAATATGTAACTGAAGGGATGACTTGGAAAAAAGTTAGGGTTTTGATATCTATCTCATAATGTTCATTAATTTTTTGTCTTTGGTGCTATGAACTTTTCAAAACAGCCAAGGTAAGGATGTCCATCTTTCAGGGACATAACCAGCCCAAGCAAGCCGAGCAGACACAGTAAGGTTATAAAAGATAAGACAATCATTGTCACACAAAGTACAGTTTTTATCTGCTTTCAGAATGGCTTTCGTGTAAAATGCTCTTCTATTTTTTTAAACTTTCAAAATAAACCACTTCTAATTGCACCGTTGCAAGCCAAAAGCCCCTACTATCTAACATGCCCCCTTTTAAATCTATTCATTTTACTTACTGTTCCAGGTCCTGATTAGTAAACCTAAAATCCAGGCAGGGTAATTCTATCTACTTTTCTTAGGATGCTAAAAAGCAAATAAACAAATTCCAGGGAGCTTGTGACTTTCTGAACCTATGAAAGCTCCTGCCGCCCACACGCATATGTCTCATCGTTAGCTAGTAAGTTTACAACGACACAGGAATTTCAAGAGTACAAGCTAAATGTGCACAGTATATCTCTGGCAAATGCCAAGGAAAAAAATGTCGTTCTTATCTAGCGATGTTAGCTGATATTGCTGCTAGGGTTGATTATGTTATTCAAGACAGCTTACGATAGTTTATGTACATGAGTTATTAAGAAGTGTTGAAATTACAGCACCGGGTACAGGAAGAGGTATTCACATAGACTAAATTTAGCTGAGTGAAGCTAATCCCCAGCCCCAGCCCTTTCTGTAGTCTGTAAAATGTATGTTTCTCTAGAAGGCAGCTCAGAGCATGAGCTTAATTGAGGCTGAAGTTGCAGGAGGGCCAGAGAGCTTATTTAGTGTCTCTAAGCCACAACAAAGGGAAGGGACCCCCCTTGTGCCTGCTCATCCTGTCCCTTCCTGTGCCTGCTCATCCTGTCCCTTCTTGAGTTGCCCCTGGTGTTTGCTGGGCACTTCACTGAACCCAGACAGTTGGCTAATGGGCAGAAAGTTACTTCACGGAAAGATAAGTGATTTAATGAGCGTTATCTGGCTCAGGAAGAGATTAGAGAAGCATTGCGGGTGCGAGGGATGAGCAAGGGTGGAGGGCAGCACTTTGAGACTTGCCGTTCCCCCGCAGTGCTGAGCTGATCCTTTGACTCAGCTCTGCTGGTTAACTTCACCCTCGGCTGCTCTGTAAGTGGACAGTTTTAAGGGTGGAAGTAGCTTAAAGGAGTCCCTACGCCCACACTGCAATTTCCCACTCCTGTTCTCATGCTGCCGTCACCGTCATGGGGCCAGATAACAAACTGATTATCTGCCTGAAAACAGGGATTTGCGTTCGAGACAATGCAATCGCAGCAGCGATACAGATAAGACAGCAGCAAACAGCAAGGCAGAACTGGAAGCTGCCAACATGGGGCAAAACCATCAGAAGCTGGCCTCATTTCTGAAGCCAGAATATTTTACTGTGCCTTAAACTGCTTCTGGAGGAGCGTTTCTGCTGACTATGGTGGGAGGATGAAAATAGCTTCCCTGGGCAAGAACTGTCATTTGGGAACAGGCCCCCCAGAAGGCTCCATTTATTCACTCACCGTAACAGGAGGGGTTCAAGTCCTCTGTTCTGTGGGCATCTTGCTTAGGTGCAAGTCAGAAGGTCAAAGCTGTGAGTCTGCGTAATGTGCAGGCAGCAGTGGGTGTCTGTGGTGGGTGAGGGGTGCCTGGAGGAGGTGGCGTGAGCAATGAGAACATGAGCTACTTCTTAAGCTTGCTTTGGGCCTGACTTGCAGAACTGAGGAACAGTTTCTAATGTCTTGGTTTCTTCGCTTAGAAGAGAGGGCTGTCAATATACAAAATAATGGTACTTGGAGACAATCAGAAAGCAACACCTTCTGATCTCTGCTGATTTGATGCAGCTTTGGAGCAATGAGTTTGCATTGAAACCCTCCACGTCACATTGCGGAATTTCAGCCGTGAAGCATTTCACTGGCTCGTCTTTCAGTATATATTAATGGCATGTGCTAAAAGAAACAACAGTTCCTCAGAATAATTAAAAAGAATCACAGAAATTATAAGTGGGCACCTGTTAAATCCATTTGTTGCAGTCATCCTAAAGCTTATGGCTCATTTTGCTTTGCCTACAGCATTACAAACCGAAGTGGAAGCTTGATTGGTTGAATAACTGGGATATGTTTTATAGTTTGAAGAAAATTCAAAATGTGTTCATGGATGTCTCTAGGACCACTACTGAAAAATATAACCCCATTCGCTTCATGTGGGACTTGCATGTGTCCATGCTTTCAGCAATGATTTTTTCCCCTGCAAAACCCTCTAACCACAGGAACAGATTAAACAGAGTCAAGGGGCTGGACTCACAGAATAGCCCTTCTTCTTAGCATGCCACCATGTGTGACTTTAAAGGTGAGTTTTATTTTCAGATTTTGAAAACTCCTTAGTTTGAAATACAGGAAAATGTTTCAATGAGATTGACCTGGCATAGAGACTTGCATACCTTCATGACCAAGTCTGCCAGGCTGACAGAGTGCTGAGCTACCATGCCTTCTCCAAGGAGGAGCCCCTGTGTCGCCGCCACTTGCCACCTCTGAGGACATATACTGGTCAGGGGAAATAAGCGGTGACTGAGGACACTCCAGGAGTCTCCCCAGCACTGAAACATATACCGACACACTGCATCTTCCAATGGTTCTCTTCCCCCTCTCCATAAAGCCAACACCAGGACAGGGTGAAAAAGGTTAGGTTAAAGCTAACACCAGGTTAGGCCACCATCCTGGCCTGTGTCAGGAACAGCGTGGTGAGTAGGACTCGGGAGGTGACCTTCCCCCTGTACTGGGCACTGGTGAGGCCCCACCTCGAGGGCTGTGTCCAGTTTTGGGCCCCTTCCCACAAAAAAGACATTGAGGGGCTGGAGCGGGTCCAGAGAAGGGCAACGGAGCTGGTGAGGGGTCTGGAGAGTAAGTCTGATGAGGAGAGGCTGAGGGAGCTGGGGTTGTTCAGCCTGGAGAAGAGGAGGCTGAGGGGAGACCTTCGCGCTCTCTCCAACTCCCTGAAAGGAGGGTGTAGCCGGGGGGGTCGGTCTCTTCTCCCAAGTCACAGGCGATGGGACAAGAGGAAAAGGCCTCAAGTTGCGCCAGGGGAGGTTCAGATTGGATATTAGGAATAATTTTTACACTGAAAGGGTTATTAAGCCTTGGAATGGGCTGCCCAGGGAGGTGGTTGAGGCACCATCCCTGGAGGTATTTAAAAGACGGGTTGACATAGTAGTTAGAGACATGGTTTAGTGATGGGGTTTTTTTGTCAGAGTTAGGTTGATGGTTGGACTAGATGATCTTAAAGGTCCCTTCCAACCTAGACAATTCTATGATTCTATGATGCTCCCCCACATTGCCTGATTGCTTTCTGCCAACTGTCCCCAGTGGGTTCAGTGCAAAGTGTGTCCTTCCTAGTCTTCACATGGGACTTGGCTGTAGCGATGGAGCCAAACATTCCTCAGTACTGGGAAACATGTTAAATGGTAGCCCAGTTGTGTTCACAGTATTTTCCACAAAGCTTGCTCTGTGAACTGGGGAGCAGTATGGGTCCAGAGTGCAATATGGCAAGGGTTAGTTAAGATATCAATGGACGCTTCCCAAAAAGGAGGGTGGTCGATCAACCTTGACCCTTAACAGCAGCAATCTGCTTCAAAGGCAGCGGCTGGAAGGCTGTGACCGTGCTAGAGAGCACGGGCAGAAGTGTGTTTCTGTACAACAGGCAAAAATGCATTCAGTCTGTCTTCAGAATTGCAATAATTTTTAACAAGGTAAACTGTGGGATCGTGTAAGTGAATGTCTAGGTGGAAGGAAGTGAGAGAGATGAATCTGTTCTTTAGCAAAATTCAGTGTAAGCAATGTCCAGATGTAGGAGATTCAAATAGTATAGTATCTTCTCCAAAGATAAGGAAATTGTCCACATTGTATGGGAATTCACCTACTGATAAAAATCACTGTCTGTACGTCATACAAACTTTCAATTCTATATATTTTTGCTTGCATTTGGAAAGCATTGGCTGAATGGTCCTTGTGGAAGACATACTTCTATTTATCCATCAATGGTGTACAAACTGGATTATAATGGAGTAGGAACTGTTTCAGAAATGTCTTTGATAATTTAAAGATGAAACTAGAAAGGATCTTTGACAAAAATGGTTTAGGATGTTCTTTCCTTTTTTCTTTTTCCTTAAGGTTATATTTCACCAAGATGATGACAGAGAACCTACGAGGACTTTCCACGAGTTACACTGGCACAGCAGGGAGAAGAGGGAACCCTAGGGCAAGGATATGAAGAGTGCAAAACTGGACCACTAACTCTTGTTTCTCCATTACAGTTATGGGAAATAATGGACATATCCATCCTTCAGCCTAATGACCTGATCTACCAGGTGTGTCACAGTGATATAAGATCACCCTCCACCTCATGTTCTCTTGCCACCACGGCCTATATCCCATATTCTTGCAGTTGTTACGGGCTCCTTCCCTTCCTAGATTATATTCTTCGTGATGTTTACTACCTTAGGTCTATGGCCATCACCAGACCATGGCCATCAGGCCATCAACATTTAGGTGTAGTAAAGGGTTCCATTAATAGAGTTTTTCAAGTGAGATCTCTTGTCTCTAATCAGATTTAATTGCAGATTTGCAAAAAAGAAACAGCAGTGAAATCTCATCTACTTTCACGTGTTTTGGGAAGCTGATGTGACAGATGCAAGTAGTAGAGTATCTCAGACTTAGCTAATTACAGACTCTCTACACAAACCAAAAGTTAAATGTGATCAAAATGTACACACAAAAAAATGTTGTAATTGTATGAAGGTTACCAGGCAAATTTATTTAGACTGTGTCCCTTAACACTAAGGTTTGTTTTTCTGGAAAACTGCACTTCATCAAAAATTCCAACGTTGCCAACTAGAGTTGAACTTTGAAACTGTGACCTGTCACCAAGAGACTTCCTGTGTGACCTTGTGGAGATCTTTTTCCCTCTCTGTTCCTCAGTCCTCCACGTCTGGAACAACAAATAAGGAAATAACTAAGTGTAGGAAGAAGGAATAATCTTTTTTTCTGCCGTTCTCCACCTGCTTTGTCTAGGTAGCTGGCAAGCACTTCAGGGAGGGGATTAAACACCCTGTGCTTTTAACACTGTGAGCAAAACAAGGTATGACCTAAAAGAGGGCCTACAAGAGCTGCTGTAAAATGTGCTACATGGTCTGATCTGCTTTTAAAAGCTTAGGATCTTGCAAATAGGAAAGTAGCATTTTCCTCTCTATTTAGTTACAAATGCTACTATGATAATTGATTAGTGATAAGGAGAGAGAATGATCCTGTCCAAAGCAGACATACTGCAGCAGCGAATGCTGCTCACAACGGGCACTGGGCAGGTCAGGCGCAGCCCCTTGGTTCTGGTTCAGGAATGAAAAAACCTTGCTCTGATCCTTCCGTAACCTCTCCCGTACCTTTTCTCCTTCCTGCCCCCTTCCTGTCTAAAAGTTCAGCTGCGCGTGTTCCTGTTTTGATTATAGAGGACAGACTTTCTTATTCTTACATTTCATTGCATAATTATTATTTACCTCCAGCTCCCATTTCAGCTGTAGTTACCAGTCTTGAATTTATTTGCTTATAGCAAGTCGAGTTGCTACCTGCAGTGCCATGTGGATGGCTTAACTCGTTCCTTTCCCTCCAGGGGACCCTTGGCAATGTCAAACAACATAGACGCAAAGTAGGTCATGGTTGGATTGTCATTTAAGGCCAGCATGAATCTGTACCGCTGCCCAGAAAAGCAAGTTTCACCCTTTCCTCACCACTCATGCTTGCCACCTCTCCCATGCTGGCACCAGCATTTGGCTGCTTGGTGAGCCAGAGGGAATTAATCCAGTTGTTACTAACCTGGCAAAATACCTGGCAAAAAAATCAATAAAACTTTAAACTGGCCACAACAACAGAAAAAAGGGTAATCATAGTCTTAGACGGAAAGGGCTAGGCTCTCTGCCCAGTCATGTTTAACCCAGTGACTTATTTGGGAGGACTCTGGAATCTACCGTTCTGTTTTCCCTCTTGTGAGAGAGAGTTAATCACGTGCGAGGAGGAACCTAAAGCTTTCTTTTTTTCTGTCAGTGAAACTGGAAATGTGTCCAAATCAGTGTTTTACCTCTACTTTCTCCACTGACAGCTAGAAAGAAGTGATGTTACAACATTAAGAGAAAATTAAGCAGCAATTCTTTGCTATTCTTCCCTATTTCCCATGCAGTTGTCCTGCAGGAATTTCAACAAGTCACTTCCCCCCTGTTCAGCAACAGTGGCAAATCGCATGCCCAAAATTTTGGTAGATCTATTCCATCATTCAGAGGAAAGGCCCGTCACATCGTCTGGTTTTTCCCGTGACAGCGATGGATGTGCTTATCCCTTCAACACGGCACAAAACTCCACTCAGGCCCCAGGGGCTCATCCCACGGGCCCCGCAGGGGACAGTTTTGAAGCGACGCTCTCCTGGGACACGGGGAAAGAGTCGGAGGCAGTGCGGTGTGGGGGGAGGGGGAGCGTC
>KZ510637.1:9642-29141 GCA_002844005.1 Limosa lapponica baueri | reverse complement strand
CTCCTGCAGGGAATGGTGGGGGGACAAGGGCAGGGAGGTGCTGGTGCAGAGGAGCCCCTGGATGGAGCTCCTCGGGTCCATCCCCGGCCAGAGAGCTGGGTGCAGATTGGGGGTCCCTGTGGAGGTGGTGGGAGCTTCACCCACATCCTCTGTGGCAGCTGTGGGTCAGGTTCCCCGCGCCAGTGTGGGGTGGCAGGGCACGAGCAGCTGGCACTGCAGGGCCAACCCGTCTCCTGCCAAAATGCTGCCCTGAGCCGTGTCGGCAGCGGGAGCCACCCTGCCATCCGTCCATCCTGCTGTCCACCTACTAGGGCCGGGGCAGCCGGTTGCTCCCGGGTGCCTCCTGGGGCTGCTGCCACCAGGGCCAGAACGTGTGGTGGCTTTCAGCCAGGGGGACCCTTCCTGCTCCTAACCCCCATCTCTCGCCGCTCGCTCCTGCAGACGTGAGGAACGATGAACTGGGCCGGCCTCTACACGGTGCTGAGTGGGGTGAACCGCCACTCCACCGCCATCGGGCGCATCTGGCTCTCCGTCATCTTCATTTTCCGGATAATGGTGCTGGTGGTGGCAGCCGAGAGCGTCTGGGGGGATGAGAAATCTGCCTTCACCTGCAACACGCAACAACCCGGCTGCAACAGCGTCTGCTACGACCACTTCTTCCCCATCTCCCACATCCGTCTGTGGGCCCTGCAGCTCATCCTTGTCACCACCCCAGCCCTCCTCGTGGCCATGCACGTGGCCTACCAGCAGCACCAGGAGAAGAAGCTGCTGATGCTGACGGGGCACGGAGACCCCAAGCACATGGAGGAGGTGAAGAAGCACAAGATGCGCATATCAGGTTCGCTGTGGTGGACGTACGTCTGCAGCGTGGTCTTCAGGCTGCTCTTTGAGGCCGTGTTCATGTACATCTTCTACATGCTCTACCCGGGCTACCAGATGGTGCGGCTGGTCAAGTGCGAGGCTTATCCCTGCCCCAACACCGTCGACTGCTTCATCTCCCGGCCCACTGAGAAGACCGTCTTCACCGTTTTCATGCTGGTCACCTCCAGCATCTGCATCGTCCTCAACATGGCGGAGCTGGTCTACCTGGTGGTGCGGGCCTGTGCCCGCCGTGGCCAGCACAGCTCCAACCCCACGTCAGGGAAGGGCTCCTTATACGGCCACAAGCTCTCTGAGTACAAGCAGAACGAGATCAACCAGCTGCTGACGGAGCAGGATGGCTCCCTCAAGGACATGCTGCGCCGCAACCCTGGGCTGCAGGAGAAGGGTGACCGCTGCTCTGCCTGCTAGGGCCTGCGCCGCAGGGGCCCCAGCCCTTGCCCCCTCCCCACGGCCCTGTGCTGTCCCTGCCCCATGGATAGCATCCCTCAGGCGCCGGTTTGGCCCTCCCGGAGGGCCAGGAGGGCATCTTGGGCCATTAAACCTCCGTTCTCAGGCGCTGCCTCCCTCCTTTCTGCTCTGGCCGGGGCGTGCCGGGGGCCGGGGTGCTAGCGTTGGGTGCCCACCCTCGCACCCTGCCCCAGGTGAGTGCCACCAGGGGTGCTGGGGGCCGCAGTGCCCGGGCCGGGCTGGGGCCGCGGCCACAGCGCCCTGGCAGCCGGCACGCAGGAGCAGTGACCCCTGGGTGGCATTGAGCAGTGTCCAAGGGCTCGCGCTTCCCCAGCACCAGCCCCTGCAGCCCCAAATATATTTAGAAAAGTGCCCAGACCAAAAATAGAGGGAAAAAGTTTCCCCAGTGGCTGTTTCATCTGCCAGTCAGAAGGGAAGCCAATGGGGCACGCAGCTGCCTCATGCCCCGATGGCCCCGCGCCTGCCGTGGGGTGGACGGAGGGACGGACAGAGCCAGGCAGACCTGTCTGCACCCCGCCGAGGAGCTGGGGACCAGGAGCTGGGAAGGCACCCCGCAGCGCCCCACTGAGGGGAGCCGACGGCGCGGGAGCACCGGGCTCTGCCCCACGCGCTCGCCAACGGTGAGGGGTCCCCAGGCCAGATGGCCACCGCGGTGTCCTCCACGGTGCTCCCAGCGTGGCGGGGCTGCTTTCCGCCACAGGTCTTTGCTGCCCTCCCTGTGACAGGTTAGGGGGTCCCTTGGGCCGCAGGGTAGGGACAGCCCTGGGTCGGGTCCCTGCACGCCCCGGGGATGGGATGGCGGTGCAGCGGGTGGTGGGGTGGCCCTGTCTGGAGGGCGGCTGTCTTGCAGGGCACCGCGGCGCATGCCATGGGGGACTGGAGCCTGCTGGGGCGGCTGCTGGAGAGCGCCCAGGAGCACTCCACAGTGGTGGGGAAGGTCTGGCTCACCGTCCTCTTCGTCTTCCGCATCCTGGTGCTGGGGGCGGCCGCTGAGCGGGTCTGGGGCGATGAGCTGTCTGGCTTCTCCTGCGACACGCAGCAGCCCGGCTGCCAGAACGCCTGCTACGACAGCACCTTCCCCATCTCCCACCTCCGCTTCTGGGTCCTGCAGATCATCTTCGTCTCTACCCCCAGCCTCGTGTACCTGGGCCACATCCTCCACCTGGTGCATCTGGAGGAGAAGGCACAGCAGCAAGCGGCAGCGCAGGCTGGCGGCGGGGCCAGGCGGCAGCGCCCCGGGCAGCCCCAGCTTCCTGCACGGGTCTGCATGCAGGGGGCCATCCTGAGGACGTACGTCTGCAACGTCGTCTTCAAGGCTCTCTTGGAAGTGGGCTTCATTGTGGGCCAGTACGCCTTGTACGGGTTCCAGCTGAAGCCCCTCTACACCTGCAGCCGCTGGCCCTGCCCCAACACCGTCAACTGCTACATCTCCCGGCCCACTGAGAAGACCATCTTCATCCTCTTCATGCTGGGGGTGGCCTGCGTGTCCCTGCTGCTCAACCTGGTGGAGATCTACCACCTGGGTCTCACCAAGTGCCGGCAGGGGCCAGGCTCCAAGTCCCGCATCCTGCCCGGTCCTGGTGGCCCTGTGGGTCCCCGCAGTGCCCACATCACCCTGCCCGTCAGTGGCAGCCCCGCGGCTGCTGGCAGAGAGTCCCACGGCCTGGCACCCCTGGGAAAGGCGGGTGCATGGCTGGGGGTGGCCAGCGGGTCCCAAGGGAAGGTGCGAGCAGCAGACCTGGCAGTGTGAACACGGCCTGCTGGGATGCTCAGGGATCAGTGATGGATGGACGGGCAGCCACAGTTGTGGTTCCGCCTCTGGGACCTGCCAGGCTCATGGCATGGACCACATGGCCAGCGCGAGGGGCGGGTATGGCCCTGGGGACACGGCTCAGCTGCTCCCTGCACTTGTAGGAGCAGCGGGGCTGCAAGTAGGGCCGGGTCGGGGCAGGGGTCTGTCAGCACTGGGGGGGGCAAATAAACACCCACTGCACCTCACTCGACTCTTGCTCTGCCCACGGGCACCGCGGCATCGCTCTCCGACCGGTCCATCCCATGGACACACCGTGTGGCCAGGGCAGGGCCACCACTGGGTTGGGTTGGGTTGGGTTGGGCTGCAGCTCTATGGGCAAGGGATGGGCAGGGCCAGGCAGGGCACACCAGGCTGGCACCAGCGGGCACGGTGTCACAGGCCATCCCGGCACGCCAGAGCTGGCAGCACACCAGGGGCAAAAGAGGGTAGGAAAGCACTGGCAGCGGAGGCAGGCGGGGATGGACAGGAGCGAGGTGCCCGGCAGCAGTGGGGACACCGGCCCTGCCCTCCTGCTGTGCCCCCCCCGGCTCAGGGGGAAAAGCGGGGGCTGCCAAAAGTTTTCCGCATCTTTATTTGAAATGAATGGTTCCCAGAGACACAGGGTTAGTCCTACCGCCCTGGCATCACTACAACAAGACTGGTGAGCGGCTCACTCTCCACATGGACACAGAGAACAGAGGGCCCCGGGCCAGGGCCCAGAACAATATATACAGGCTCAACAGGAGACCCATGTACAGCTCAAGAAAACTGACCAGAACACAAGGAGGGGCAGGAGGCAGCGGCACAGTCGGAGCCAGGCTCACCCCGGGCAGGGTGCTGGCACCCCACGGCTTTGGGAGGGAGGGGGAGGCCGGGCAGAGTTCCTCACCACTGCCAGCGGCTGCCCAAGCCCTCGGCCGGAGCAGAGGGACCCCCCGATGGCACCTTGCACCTATGCCAGGACAGGGGACAGCGGGGAGAGAGGGACAGCGCTGGCGCAGACCCACCTCCATCAGTTTTCTGCTGACTCAGAAAACATTGACCAAATCGCGGGAGGCAGCCTGGCTGCGTAGGAGGGAGGTGCCCCCACGGCGAGGCCAGGTCTCTGCCCTCATGTTCCAGCGCTGGCTCCCTCCACTCCTTGCAGCCCACCCAAGATGTCTCCCGCCCCTGTGAACAAGCCCTCCTCCTGACACACCAGCTCTCAGGCTGCCCGTGGTCCTTCCCCACTGGTTTGAAAACACCATCCTGCCGTAGGCAGCAGCAGAGCTACCGTCCCTGCCGTGCCACCCGCAGCCTTGCAAGGGGATGCAAAAGGAAGGGGGAATTCAAAGCCTCAGGGCTGCTGGTCCCAGACGGCTCTCTGCCGTATTGTGCGGTTCCTGCCCCGGGGCAGGGGGAGAAGGGGGAAGTGTCAGGGCTGGAAGGCATGGGGGGACAGGGCTGGGCAAGGGAAGCTGCCCTGGGGGCTCCACCTGTGCTGTGGGGACTGGCCCCGGGGAAGACAGCTCACCCAGCAGCTGGGAGAGGAGGCAGGGCTGAGCGCGGGGGCCACGTACATAGGAGAGGCCTGTAACGAGCAGGATGGGATGTCCAAGTCCGGTAACGATGAAGGGACAGCACTGCTGCAGCACTGTCCCCTCCCGCGCTGCACAGCCCCCGCCCCGCAGCGGGAGGCAGGGAGACGAGGCGTCCAGGGCTGGGGCACAGCCAGCCCGGCAGCGCCTCGCTCTTAGTCCATGTCGTCCTCCAGGCCGCTGAGCCGACTGTGCTCCTCGTAGATCTCCCTCACGGCCAGGATGCGGTTCAGCATGCTCTCCAGCATGCTCCGGTCCATGGGGATGACCGAGTACCAGAGAGGGGACTCAGCGATGCACGACCGTTCGGGCTGCAGGTAGAAGACATCGTTGCGGTTCCGCAGACTCTCGGGGCTGTAAAGAGAGAGGAAGGTGACCCTTGGGATATCAGCTCCAAGGGCTCAGAAAGCCTGGCTTGCCCTCACGGTTATCAAGGGGTCCTCAAGGCTTGTCACAGTCTCTCATCCTTCAGCAGGACGAGGACACAGACTGAGTCTGCAGCTCCTCACTGAGGACCAAAGCCCCTAACCAGCCAAGCACCAGGACTCATACTGCACACTCTTGAGAGACAAGTAGTGGAAGGGGCCAGAGAGAAGCATTCTCTCAACCATGGTCTATACAAGCAGCGCACACCCTGGGCAAGGATTCACACTCAAGTACAAATGTTTATGAGCAGAAGCCACCCCACAGAGTCCCACCAAAACTGAGAAGTGGCCCCAAAACGGCACATGTCCCTTCTCCAGAGAAAGCCTCACCATTTGGAGAGATAAAACTCATAGAACTTGACTGGGCAGCGGAGTGGGTTCATCCTGTTCTCCCGCTGCTCCAGCATTGGTACCTCCTCCTCACGCTTCCGCTTTCCAGAGCCACCATCTGCAGAGGGGGAGAGAGCAGGATCATGGCTGGGACCCGATGGGGGAGACAGGGGGAAGGACAGAGAGATGCTCCATCAGACCCTACCTCGGCCTTTCTTCTGCTTGGCAGGAGCGTAGTAGCGGATGCTCACCACCTTCGTCACGCCACGGGCTGTGGTGCACTTGCGGGACTGGCGCACCACGTTGGTGAAGGAGAGCTGCATGTGCTCCTCTGCTGTCTGCAGTCCGAAGAATTTGGTGTTGAAGAACATGAGGGTGTTGAGGAGCACAAAGGGTGAGTAAACGCCCAGCTGCTTGCACTCCCAGAGGTGCTCCTCCTCGACACGCGAGAAAACTGTGTCTGCAACGCACAGAGGAGGAACCAGGTCACATCAACAGTAGCCTTGTGACAATCCTTTCACTCTGCCCAGGCAAGCTCACTGCAGAAGACCGATGCTTCACAACATCCCCTTTTCCACGAGGTAACTTCTCCAGAGCCATCAGCTCTGCCCAGCTACAAGCCACCCCAGAGTGCAGCCAAACCACAGGCCAGAATGCAAGTCAATCCTAACCCCTCATCCCTATAGGGATGGCCACAAAGCGAACTCCAGGTCAGTGCTCCACCACACTCGGTGTGAGATGAAGGAAAAGCAGCCAGCAGGACAGACATGGCCAGCTCCTGCCTAGACACACAGGTCTGGAGCCAAATGCCTCTGCCTGGGACAGCCACTATGCAAAGGTGAGGCTGGATCTGGGAACTAACTGCTGACAAGACACAGCAGGGAAGGCAGCCCAGATCATGGCATCAAGAAAAGCCTCTGCAGAACTCTACAAGGCAGCAGCACAGCAACCCTGGCCAACACCTAGCACAGTGTGCAGGGCTCGCCCACGTGCTGGGAACTCCAAGGCACCAGCCAGCGTGCCTCCTGGCTGGGTATCCTCTTTGGCAAAGGGTGCAGACATCACTGAAGTGTTGAAAAGATTCAACCTGTCCCAGGACACAAAGCAGCCACGCTCTGCTCCCAGCTACCCTGACTCTGGGCAACAGAAGCTGCTGAGGCGTAAACCAGGCCAGCTCCACTGTCAGTACAGGTCAGTTTGACCCCAAGACACAGCAGGACCATGCTGCCTATGCCAAGGAAGAGGGTTGAGGCTGGGGGAACACCACCAGACCAGAGGATCCGAGGCTAGAAGCACAAACTGGGTACGCGTGGTGACTGAGGGTATTCTGGAAACACGTACTATTTGGTAAGATTGTGGGTTGCCAGCCGCTCAGGGACTTGTTCAGCTCCTGCACGAAGGTCAGGTAGTAAAGGTCTGTAAATATATTCACCATACGATTGTTCTCGAGCAGGTACTAGAAAGGACAGAACACACAGTCAAGAGAGACACAGCAGCACCTGGAAGGCAAACCCTCCCCAGAGAGCCCAGGGCACACAGGCAGAGCACCCCTACGTGTACAACCAGGGCTGCAGGGCAGGCTGCTCAAACCACCCACTTCTGAGAGCTGTGAGGAAAACCCCGGGACGTGACAAAGCAGACTTGGTGGTGAAGAAGTGGCTTAGTTTGGGGAGATCTCCCAGCCCTCCTCAAGGATGTGCAGGAAGGGTGCAGGGCTGGGGAATAGCTGCCATCTTACCCGCTGGGCTTGGGAACAAAGACTGAACCAGGTGGGCTGCTGTCCTGGGGTGAGGCACTGAAGGAGAGTTCAGTGACCCTCTCGGGGTCCCCAGAAGGCAGAATAAAGGGTACAAGTTCCCCTCACCAGATCTGATCCCTAGGTCTGGCTGCAGAGGACTAGAGGGCAGCAAGCCCTCCCTCACCTGCTGGATGCCAAGGCAGAGGTAATAGATGCTGTCTGGTTCGTAGCGCTCCCCATTGGGCCGTGTTATCTCCTTGACAAACTGGGCCAGGCCATAGTTGAGCTCAGCTGCTGTGCAGGCCAAGATGTCTTCCTTGATCCTCATGGGCTTGGCTATGGAGACAAGCACAGCAGCCTCAGACAACAGCCTGCAAGGCCAGGAGCATCTCAACACCCTGGGACCCAGCTTCTGGGAGGTTTCTGCCACTCCACGCCATCCAGACAGGACACTTACGGCCGAAGCGCAGCTCCTCTCCCTTGCTGGTCTCTCCCCCTGCATACTTGGCTTGCACCCAGGACTTCCAGGCATTCACACCGTACGAGTAGTTCAGCACCGTGCAGCTGGGCTGGCTGCTCATTGAGTCCCGGGAACAGCTTTCAGAGAGCACCAGACGCTTCTGCCCCTGCAGAGACGGGTACTGTGAGAGTGGGCACCTACCTGGGACAGATGCAAGGGTCCTGGCCACCCCTCAGACCTGCTGACTGCCAGCTCCCTCTCAGTGTGCCCATGCCAGCAGGCATCCTTCTGCTGACAGCCAAACCAACAATGCCCATTAGTTATGAGGACCACAGGCAGAAAAGAGAGCTGTGGCATTCAGAGCTCTTCCAAAATGAGAGGCAAGTATTTTCTTTCAAGGAGTGGCCCACAGGCCAGGCGTGCCCTGAAGGGAGAGGGCAAAACCTCCCCAGCACACCAAAGCCTCTGGTACGCTTCACCCCATACACCCCAGATGGCAGCTCCCACTCCAAACCCAAAGAGCTTTAAGCAGGCGGTACCCACGGGCAGCTCACCTTTCGGACAGCACGAGGCAGATCTTGCTCTGTGGACACATCATCTGGTCCCACCAGCCCACAGTCAAAGAGGAAGTCCACACTGGGGTTAATGTCTAGAGGGTCTGAAAGGAAACACAGGCAGAAGGGCTGAGACTTCTCATTGCGTCCCCTGTGCTGGCCTGGCTCTTAGGGCAAGACGAAGAGGGAACACGCAGCCCAGTGCTTCACATCCTCCACCATTGCCTGGCATGAACTTTTAGCCACAGCCCAACAAAGGAAATACAGCTCTGGCAGATGCTAAGCTTTTTCAGACTAACCAGAGATCCAAATTCTCCCTTCTGACAGCTTTTTTATTTGGTTGGTTTTTAAACTTGAGGAACATTCCTCATCCCCCTGTGCCAGGCCAGCACTGGGGACAGCCTGGCACAGGCACCCCAATTCTGTGTCCTTTGCTGCCAGCATCCTGCCCCGGCACTGCTGTCCTCCTGCAAGCCCCCGCCTTTTCTTCCACCTTCTGCCCATTAATGGACACTCAGCAATTCTGCCACCTCCCAGGATGTCATTCCCTGTCGAGGTCTCTCTCTCGCCTTGCTGGATCCTCTGGAATCATCATCCAACAGCACACCAGTGCCACTGCCCTGCTCTTTGTGCTGTTCAAATCAGCTTCTCGCCCCCCCTTGTCTGCAGACCTACGTTCGCGACAGGTCGGTTCGTCTAGACAAGCACACACTTCTTCAAGCGGTGGTCTCCTCACCCCTGCCGCCAGCAGTCATCTGCAAGACCCTCAGCTCCTGGCCCCAAGCCTAGTCAGCCAGAGGACACGGGAGGTGAGCTCACACAGCTCTTAATGCTGCTGGCAACAGCTGGCCGAAGGCAGTGAGGGGACCCTGCTGTGACACGAGCAGCCCTGCATGTCTGCTTCACCCAGCTCTTACTCTTAGGGAAGTCAGCCTCCAGGTCCTGGCCCGGCTCATCGAGGACATTTGCCATCTTGACAGCCATAGCCAACACATCATCCCGTGCCGGTCCAAACAGATCACAGTCCTCCAGAAGACCCTCTGCACTCTGGTTACTCACCAGGTCTGCAACGCAAAAGCAGATCATAAACCCAACTTTCAATAACGTCTTTTGTCTCTTTTCCTTGTAACAGCTGGAAAATGAAGTCAGGCTCACTGCAGTACAGTCCTGTGCTCAGAGCAGCCCCACGACATCTGTCCTGCCCAGCTTCCCCTGGACATCAAGACACTGGATGTTTGTCCTCTCCCCAGCCACAGCCCTAAGTCACCGGGGCTTGAGGAACGCAGCCCCCAAGCAAAAAGACCTGTGAGTTCAGGACTGCTGGCCCTCTGGCTGGGAAGCTGCTTCAGGTAAGAGCCTGAACGGCCATCTGAATAAACCAACAGTGCTGCACGTGTGCCACAAGACTCTCACTCCCAAAAGGGATGGTGGCAGACACTGTTCCCTGCTGCAGCTCTTCTCTCCTGGTACCTCCTCGGCAGAAGTTGAGGACTTTCTCTTCCCTGCTCCCTTTTCAAAGGTTTTGGGAGAGCTGTGATCCAGGCAGATGCTCTAGCTCCAAGAGCTGGCAAACCCCACCTGATCCCAGATGTTGGGCCGGCCCAAGCCACGGCAGCACCTACCGCACAGGTCCGAGGAGGCCTTGTCCAGTTCCTCAGCCTCTGCAATCATCTCGGCCATAGCCAAGATGTCAGCCTCCAGGGGATTGGAGGGGATCTTCACCTTCAGCTCCTCAATGGTCTCCACAATCTTATCTGTGCTCTCCAGCGTGGTGGGCAGGAACATTGGCACAGGCACCTGTTGACAGCAGCATACCAGGCAGAAAAACTGACACTCAGCCGGACGGATGTAAAAGCAGAGGCAGGAGAAGAGGACAAACAGAGAAGCAGGGAGGCTGCAGCAAGGCAGGATCGAGACAGTAAGAGAACACGAGCGGGTGGAGTGTGTCGCTTACCGGGACAGGCATGGAGAAAGGCACAGGTACTTTCTGGCAGTACATATGCATAGGCACAGGCACGAAGATCGGGATGGGGATTGGCAACACAATCACCTGGGGCTTCCAGTCAGCCTCTGACAAGAGCAAAAGTACATCAGTAAGCTTGCTGCCAGCAGCTCCCCTGCCCAGCCCCGCTGCCCACTGCCATGGCCCCAGCACCACGGTCCTTCCGGCCACCAGCTCCTGAGACTCCTGGGCAGAGCTGGGGCAGCAGCAAGCCATACAGCCCTGCAACAAGAGAGGCTTGCCTTAGCCAAAGGTGCAATCCCTGCTCTTATGTGGCCCTGCGGAGAAGTCTAGTTGCCTTGCATATGCTGGAGACCGCACACACAAGCCCGACAGGAGCTACACAGCGGAACCTGCTCAGCAGACATCCCCTCAGACAAGCTGGCAATCTCCAGAGGAACAGGAGTTGTCCCACAGGAGGTGGGATCACGCTGCAGTGCTCTCAGCGTCTCTCCTTTTGCTGCTGATGGAAACAGGCTCTCTGCCTCCAGCTCTGCCGCGTGTGCCCTGCCCTGCCCTGAGACTCCTCAGCATGGTGCCAAACACCCAGCCGGAGGCACAGCTTTTCAAGCTGGATTCACATTTAGTCTGGAGCACGGACATGCCACTTGCCTTTCCAAAACGTCCCTGTAATCCTGCAGTTATGTCTTGTTTTCCTACCTGTCTGACATCCTTTGGACTTCATTTCTATCTTGCAGGAAACGCCCCGGTTCTGCATCAGTGGTTTACACATGGCAGCTTTATTTTTCCGAGGGGTGGCTGGAACCGGAGGGGGTGGGGGAGGTGGCGCGGCTGGAGACACCTGGGCTGAGGAGGTCTTTGCTGACAGCTGAGGAAATGCAGAAAGGAGGAGGTTGGTATCCATCTAAGGCAGAACCATCTCTTCCCCACCACGGGTACAGCTGGAGAGACTCCTAAAGCACTGCCTGGAGCCTGGCAGTCCCCAACACACACACACACACACACGTGCACACTCCCACGGTCAGACCCGGCCGAAGGACCGCCAAGCTGCTCCCAGCAGGCAGCAAGCCTGTGTGGCATCTCTGGGGCAGTCAGCAGGGGGTCTGCCACTGGTTGCTCCCGCCCCGCGGGGCATCGGGGAACGCAGTGGGACAGCCCCTACACCCAGGCACAGGGGAGCACCTGCAGAGGAGCCAGCGCCACAGCGGCAGGCTGTTCTGCAGCCCGTCACTGATTCCTGGGGAACGGTTATTCTTCCCCCTTTCAAGAGATATGCTGATGCTGCCCTCCCCAGCAGCTCTCATCAGCTCTCAATACCCAGGCATCTTAAAAAAAAAGCATTGGTTGTAGAATGAAATGCCCCTGAGCAATGTCAGATGTGTCCTCTTTGGGTACAGCCCCTTCGTGCTATTTTGCAAACTCCTACCTCCAACGGGCCTTACCATGTTAGTCTCTGCCTTCTGTGGGGAAGGGGCAGGTGGTTTTGGCTCTGAAGTTTGACCTGTAAGAGAAAGCAACGACTCTTAAGTTCGAGAGCTCCTGGGCCAAAAGGTCCCACTGCTGGGACTGGAGGTGGCAGCAGCCAGAGGTTAGGGACAGGCTCCCCAGAAATTGCTCCTGGCCACTCCAGGAACAGTTAATGTTTTCACAATCTCTAGCCCTATCAGCTCAGAAGACACAACTCCAAAATCAAGTCATTCCCATGTAATTTTGTGCTCCCTTGCAATCCACCCCATCACAGCAAGTCAGGAGAAATCCCAGCCCCTTGTAGAGAGAGGAATCCAGGGCTCTATTCCCAGCTCTGCCTACTGGCTTGCTGTACCGAGCCATGGCCCCTCCCTGTGCCTCCATCTCCCTGGTACAAATATCTTGGCAAAGTGCTTCGAGATCCCTAGGAAGAAGGTGACAGAGCTTACGGTAGCGTTACAAGATATCCCAGAAAGCAGAGAGACAGCTTTGCCCCAGCCCTAGGGATGCAGTCCTTCCCCCTAAGGGAAGAGGGGATCACCTGCAGGTAAGAGGCACGTGTGGCAGACACTAGTCTCAGGTGGTGACAGTATCATCCTGGCTTGGACAATAATTCCAGCTCATTTGCTCTGCAGAGAATCTGCACCTATCTCAAAGGCTGATGAGCTCAAAGAGCACCTTCATCCAAGTCTCCCGTGAGCCCTGCTTACCCACGTGGCTGGGAAAAAGGACGGCCTTCTACAGCACTGTCTAACCGTGGGCCATGCACGAAGGAGACACCTGCACGAAAAGCAGCAGGACCCAAAGGGACTGGCAGGTTCATACCTCCTACAAACAGCTAGGCTCTCCAGGAAAGACCCAGACTCCCAAAGGGCCAACACACGGGCATTCGCAGTGTGCAGATTTCCTCCATCCCGAGGAAACGCAGGACAGGTCTTGAGCAACTGGAGGCCCACCAGGGTCCACCTGCTGACCACCACAGGGGAATGGTAAGTTCCAGTCGGAGGAAGCTCCCTAGCCTGCAGCTGAGCATTCAGCCATAGCATCTGCACCCGTCTCAATGGGTCCAAGAACTCCCCTTGACCAGCCCAAAATGGATGGGCAGCAGGTCAAGGTGGAAGACATCAATGGTATGAATGAGAAAAGACAAGCTATGGAGTACGAGCAGAATTTCTGCTGCAGCAGAATCAAAAGCAAAGATGATTTCCCCACAGGCCAATGATTTAGGACTAAGGGAAACAAGAAGATCCTCCTGCCACAAAGCTCCATGTGCTACATGTCCAGCTCCCAGGAAAGCTGCAGCTTGTTCTTTACTCTCATCCCAATACTAGCAAGGAGCTGTCAAGGCATTGCCTGCACCAACTGTGACTTCTGACCCTCTGTCCTCTCCAGCTGCACAGCCCCGTGCAGAGCCAGTTCCTCTTGGAAGTCTTTGGGCACAGTTCTGTGCCCAAATCCCTCAATTACACTGTTCCCAGCAAACGAACGGCCACTTTTATCATCAGCAAGCACTCTCAGGATCACCAGAAGCCACTGGGTCACAGGAATGAATAGTTTTAGGCAACCACTGGCTGCAAAAGAAGCAGCAAGTAGTCAGCAGCTCTGCCCAAGATGGGCCTGAAATCCAGGTAGGCAACACAGCTGTCAGGTCCACAGGAGACCCTGGCTGGATTAGGCAGAAGCTGTTCCTCACCATGCCCTGACAAGCTGCTCCTCCCAAAATCCCCCGCACAGCACGCTGGGCTGGAAAGCTCTCTGTGTGAGCGCAGGGCAGACCCTGGCTCCAGCACTCTTCCTCTGCGAGCTGAGCAGCATGCCACAGTCCCGGGGACACGGATGTCCACAGCTGGCAGATGGGTGTGCCAGGACACACAGGGGGCCCAGTGCCACCAGCAGCATTCACCAAGCTGCTGGGGCAGCCTGAAGCTTGTGTTCAGCCAAGCGCTCACCACTGCTGGTGGGCTTTTCCTGGGTTACCCTCAGAGTCCTCTGCCCCACCGGGCATGCGGAGAGGCAGCTGTGGCACGTTGAACGGTGATGCCCCACATGCCAAGCAGCAAAGTTCTTGGGGGCCTCTAGAGACACGGTGGAGGCAGGGCTCAGACTCTTGTGGGTTGTTGGTGATGGAGAAGGTACCTCTCAGTCTTGTGGTCCATGGCTCCAAGGAAACAATGGCCAAACGGTGTGAAACGTGCTCCCCTCTCCAGGCAGAGCTTGCTCGCTGTGCCTGTGTCCCAAAAGCAGCGTTACCAGTCCCTCACAAGTGAGATGCCTTGAAAGCAGAGGACAAATGGAACAGCATGGCTAGGGCTGTGGAAACACTTGGTGAACTACAAGAACCAGCAAGTTTAACACCTCTTCCTCCCCTGTGGGCTGCACAACAGTCTGCGCCCCATCAAGCAGACTCCCCCTGGGCACCCCTGTGCCAACAGAAACCAACAGTTCCTCATGCAGGTCACTCCAGTGTGTGGTCACTTGAGCTGTCACCTCACGTGGCCTTTTAGGGAGTGTGGCTCTTGGCGGGCAGGTTGGGACTCCCCTGGCTGGCAGAGCCTGCTGCTGCTGGCAGAGCAGCTCTGCTTTGCTGTCTGAGCAGCGCTGACATCCAGGGCTTTGCCCATCTTGCGACACCTACTGCTGCCAGGAGAGGAACCAGGAAGAGTCTGGAGATGGAGGTCTCTCACGGGAAGGTCCTTGTCTTGGTTTCCCCCTCCTTGGCACACCCTAGTCAGGGTTTTATACCTCATGAAATTCCAGGGAGGGCAGCAAAGCCCTGAGCCTGAGATGCAGGTATCTGTCGAAGCTCGATGCACCAAAGCGAGTCCCACCATAAGGTGCAGCCATTTTAACTAGATGACACAGACTACCTAGAAGACTGTGGCCTATGAAAGACCAAGCAGAAGGAGACTACTTGAGCATCCGAGGGCCAAGCGATGTCTTGTCACTGTCACTAAGAGCACCTTCCATCCTGAGGGACCCCAAAGCACTTTGCAATCTTCCATAAGTAACTGGCTCAAGTTAACGATAGGAAATGGGGCAACAGGCAGTGAAAATCTCCTCTCCAGCTGGAACTCCATGGATGCAGAATGGGGTTATCCGGGACACGGGGTTGGCAACTCCCCAAAGCTGCAGCGATCTTTGGGTAAGTGGTAGGACTCCAATCTAACATCGCAAGACAGAGTGCCTCCAGCAGCTCAGCGCTCCCTCAAGATCGTCCTAGGTTCAGCTCTGGCTGAGGAGAGCCCACCTACAGCATCACCAGCACCACTTCCTGCAGCACCCTGCGTTTTCCTTGAATGTTTCCCATCCAAGCACTGACCTGGCCCAATCCTGATTAGCTTATGAGAAGGTCACAGCTCGGAGGTGGTGTGGGGCTGCAGGTGGATTATCATGCCAAACCACGCTGTCCCCTAACCCTGTAAATCGAGCTCTCCGCTGGCAACATGAGGATGTTAAATCCCTGAGTATCCTCGCTAAGAGTGTGAGCTACAGGCAGCACGCTGGCACCGGCTCCTCCCGTCTGGGCCCTGTGTGTCATAGAACCATAGATGTTAGAGATGGAGAAGCCCCATTAGGTCCCACTCCGTCCTCTCCCCCCCCAAGGGCCAGTGCAGGATTGTTCCCTAGCGTCTCATCCAGTCCCGGGCAGGAAGCTTCCACCCCTCGCTGTTCAGTCTTCCCTGTGTCTCTCGGACTGAGCTATGCAGGTCCCCTCCCTCCCTCCTACTCACTGTTCAGCAGGCTCTCGGGCCCCTTCTGCGTGTCCAGGTTGGGCTGGTTCTGTTGATTGTAAAATCGCAGCAGACACTGCTGGTTGCAGAAGTGTTTGATTTGCCCCCGCCAGTGGATGGTTTCCAGCAGCTTCCCCTGACGCTTGCAGGCATGGCACCGAGCTGCCTAAAGCCCGCATCAGCAGGAGAGAAACAAGGAGTAACTAATCACACCCCCTCCGACAGCAACGCAACGCTCCAGTGAAAGGTGCACATAGCAAGGTGCTGTGAGCTTCCCCACAGCAGTGCCCTGCCAGTGCCAGCCGGGGACTCCAGCGGTGCGAACTTCTCACAGCAGCACTGGCCGCGAATCCAGCACTGTGAGCTTCCTCAGTGCAGTGCTCTGGCAGGATCAGCTGGGGACTCCAGCTACGTGAGCTTCCCCGTAGCAGTGTCCCGTCATTGCCAGGCAGGACTCCAGCAGTGCCAGGTTCTCCGCAGCAGTGCCAGCCAGACTCCAGCAGTGCGAGCTTCCTCAGTGCAATGCCCACTTATCTGGGTGCCGTGCCCACCACAGCACTTAGCACAAGCTGCCAGTGCCAATACTGACCTTGAAGTACCAGAGCAAGTATTTGCTTTTGCAGTCTTCACTACAGAAGTCCCAGGTGCTGCCCTCCAGCTGCTCGGTGACCGCCCGCTGGCAGGTCTGAGAACAGTAGGTGCAGGTGATGCAGCACAGGCCCAGGTTCTTGGTGAAATCCTGTTTGTAAAGAAGCACACACCCTGCGGAGAAACAATAGGAGTGAAACCTTCCCAGGATGAACTGGGGGCCTCCCTGACCCAAACATGACCAGAATCCAGGTCTGCGGAGACAACAGAGCACACGCAACACACTGTAGGGAACAATCCAGCACTGGCCCCTGGGGCTGGGATAAGATGGGACCTCATGGGGACTTGCCATCTCTCACCTCCATGCTTCTAGGAAGAGTCTGACTCCAACCTCCTGTGTGCAGGAACCCAGCAGGCAGGGCAAGGCCAGGTCAGGCCAGCCCAGACGCAAGAGCGTAGAAGTGCATGATGACAGGAGGAGCGGAGCTGCCACCTGCTGTCTCCCCAGCCCCCAGAGAGAGAAAAGCTGTGAGAAAGCCCTCCCCAAGGACACAATGAACGGTAAAGATCTTGCCCTAGGGCCTGGCTGGACAGCAAGCCATCCCCACGACAGTCCTCCCTTCACTGCATGGCAAGGCTCTCGCCCCAGGGCCTGGCTAAGACAGTCTCCCCTGCTCCTCTCCATGCTCTCTTCTCCCCCAGCGTGGGCTGGCATGGGGGCTCTGCCTCTCCCGTGCCTTCCCCAAGTACCTTCGCTGCAGAAGTTCTTCTCCACTCCAGAGAAGCGGATCTTCTCATGCAGCAGCTTCTCCTGCTTGCAGTGCTCACACTGAGACACCACCCCACGCAACCGCTTGAAGTCCTCGCAGCAGTCCTTGCAGCAGAACTGATACACTTTGTCCTGCCAAAGAGACCACCGCAGGGTCAGCCGGACCGGCAGGAGGTCCCTGCGCTTCTTGGGGAAACACGAGCAAGACTACGGGGCCGAGCCAAGTCCCCAGCTCTCCTGGCACGGGGTTTGGCAGAAGTGGTCTCCTCCTGCCTTTCTGACATCCTGCTGAACATCAGGAGCGCAGCACTCGATGCACGGGCTCCAGGCACGTCCCCGCAGCCAAGGCATTCACAGCACTGGCGCGGGAGCTCTTGCTTTGAGCAGGGAGAGGAGGGAGCCCTGCGGTCCTCACCGGGGTTGGCCACCGCCTCAACATCCCCCTGGGGAAAGTCCTCACCTGCCAGTCTAGGATCTCCGGCTTCCCGCTGAAAAGATTGTGGCAGTAATGGCAGTTGAGGTGGATCCCACCTTCTGGGCTGGTGCGCTGCAGGAGACAGAGACAGCTCATGGAGGGAGAGGCGCAGGGAGGGCAGCGAGCACCTGCGTTGCGCTGCCACCACCTCCTGCCTCCTCCACCGTTCACAGCAGTCCATCCTCCCCTGCTCAGACCTGCGCTGGCTGCCACTGTCAGCGACTCACAGTCAGTCCATCTCAAGCTCCTGGAGAGCAGATTCTTGAGCAATTTCCCTTTCCTTCCAGTGTACTGGGTCCAGCTCTTCTCAGGAGAGCAAGCTTTCAAGCTGCCACCCTTCTGGATTTGAAAACATATTAAGAGACGGGAGCCCCGCTACCTCTTCTGAGAATTTCTCTCAAAGATCTTAAAGCACAGGTGCCTGGTTTCTATCTTCAACTTCTGCAACTTCAGAATTCAAGCAGCCATTCTCATTCCACCTTCCTCTGCCAGATTAAACAGCCACTCAGCACTTGGTGTCTTGCGCACAAGGATGTATTTAGTAATAAAGTCATCCTCCTCGTTTTCTTTCTGATAACCTCAGAGAAGGTGCTCTGCGAGTGCCTCAGTACATGCATTTTTAAGCCCAAATGTAATTTTTCTGCCTTTTTTCAGCATACTTCCCAATTTTTCTTCAACATTGAAAATAAAACGGACATCAGATGAACATCCTCCCTATCTGTGCAACACTCTAGGTAGCTCTTTTGCTCCCTAGCCCCCAATCTTTTAACTCCCTGTTCCTCTGCTTGTACTCGCAATAACTTAATTAATCTTTCCCTCTGTGGCTGTAAACCGAGACGCTCCTACCGAATATCTTATCTGCTGTAATCCCAGGGCCTTTTCAAAATCCTGTCTTTCCCAGGACTTAGATCCCCACATTACTTGAGTAAGACTGATACAGGATCTCACACTGAACTACATTTAAGCACATGTTAGGAGCAACAAGTCTTGTCAAGCAATCCAATGGCTTTGCTTTCTATGACTGCCCTGATCTCAGCACGAGTTAACACTTCACCAGTTTTTGTTTCATCTGCAAAATTTTATCGTGCTAACTTGGACTTTATTGCCAGATGACTGACGAAGACGTTGAACTCCTCGGGCTTAATACTGATCCCCAAGAAGCCGCCTTGAAACAGTCTCTTCAGTGGCTTTTCTTTGACAAGTGCATTCTGAGATCTGCCAGCAAGACAGTTCTTAATCCAGGTTATGTGTGGGTTTACTAATATGTCACAATCCTGACTTTACATGGCAGTAATTCGAGTTGGGTGAATTAGGTGAAGGCCCTGGTGACTGGAAAAAGGGAAACATTGCGCCCATGTTTAAAACAGGTAGGAAGGAGGACCCTGGGAACTACCAACCTGTCAGCCTCACCCCTGCGCTTGGGAAAATCATGGAACAGCTCCTCCTAGAAGCTCTGCTAAGGCACATGGAGGACAGGGAGGTGATTTGAGACAGCCAGCGTGGCTTCACCAAGGATAAGTCCCGCCTGACCAAGCTGGTGGCCTTCTATGATGTAGTGACTACATCAGTGGACAAGGGGAGAGCTACAGATGTCATCTGTCTGGCGTTCTGTAATGGTCCATGGTCCTCCACAACATCCTGCTCTCTAAATTGGAGAGATATGGGTTTGATGGGTGGACTGTTTGGTGGATGAGGAATTGGTTGGTCACATCCAGAGGGTAGTGGTCAATGGCTCAGTGTCCAAATGGAGATTGGTGACAAGTGGTGTCCCTCAGGGGTCCATATTGGGACCAGCACTGTTTAATATCTTCATCAGTGACACAGACAGTGGGATCAAGGTCACCCTCTGCAAGTTTGCAGACGACACCAAGACGAGTGGTGTGGTTGACATGCCTGAGGGATGGGATGCCATCCAGAGGGACCTGGGGAGGCTCAAGAAGTGGGCCTGTGTGAACCTCATGAGGTTTGACAAGGCCAAGTGCAGGGTCCCGCACCTGGGTTGGGGCAACCCCCAGTATCAATCCATGCTGGGGGATGAAGGGATGGAGAGCAGCCCTGTGGAGGAGCACTTGGGCGTACCAGTAATGAAAAGCTGGACATGAGCTGGCAATGTGTGCTGGCAGCCCAGAAAGCCCCCAGCAGCGTGGCCAGCAGGGCGAGGGGGGGGAGATTCTGCCCCTCTGCTCCCCTCTGGGGAGACCCCCCCCAGTGCTGCCTCCAGCTGTGGGGCCACCAACATCAGAAGGACATGGAGCTGTTGGAGCAGGGCCGGAGGAGGCC
>KZ510627.1:7212-29191 GCA_002844005.1 Limosa lapponica baueri | reverse complement strand
CTAATACACATTGTTGTGAAATGCCATGGTGCTGAGGCTAAAGCCTTGAAACACCTGAAGCACTTGAAACAAATGCTGCGAGTAAGAAACCGTACCTGGGGAACCGACTGTCAGGATCAGCCCAAATGAGTTTGGTTTTAATCTGAAGTACCCAAAGCCTTACTGGTGCATGCAAATCCTGCGGTTGAACTTGGTGCCCCACAGTTCATTTCCCTGTGGAAATATCGGTGCCACTTACCAGCACCTTTGGGCTCATCCCTGCTCCTGCCGCAGCCACGTCCGGGCTGTTCCGGCAGCCTGAGCCCAGCCAGGCCCTTGTGAAGCACACCCCAGCCCTGGGAGCCTTACACAAACAATCCACAGAATGTAGCAGACACTTCGGCACGCTGCCAAAATGCCTGCACCCTCCTCGGGAAAGACGATCCCTAAGGCAGCTAAAAAGGCAGCTGACTTGTCCCTGGTGCTGTTTATTTATTTGGTACTGTTGCAATGCACACCAGCACTCGCCTGCCCTCGGCTATTCACCTGCGAGATCAAAGGGATCCCTGTGGGATATGCCCGTTAACGCGTTTGGAGCAGCCAGGTAACTTGCCTTAGATCTTGTTACCAATCCTCCAGCTTCCCATTGGTCTCGTTGGATCGGTGAACGCACCACGTGCACGATTCAGCTGCATTTTACTTCACCCACCCAGCGGTAGATAAAGCACAGCCAAAATGCCACGGGCACGTTTTGCAAGAGCTCTCGCTGCCTTCGCTAGCTGCAGTGACAACGTACTCATGTTACTCAGTCTCTCGTTTCCCTTCCTTTTAGAATATGCAGCAATAAACTCTATGCTGGACCAGATCAACTCCTGCTTGGATCACCTGGAGGAGAAGAATGATTATCTACACGCCTGCTTGAAAGAACTGCTGGAGTCCAACCGCCAGACCCGCCTGGAATTCCAGCAGCAGAGCGAGCAGCAGAACATGGAAGCTGATGTGCAGGGATCACAGCCTCCCACCTAGTGTGCTGGCCACAAACTCCCAGTTGGTATTGCTAAGGGGACATTTACTGGTCACCAATTTAACCTAAAACTTGAATAGAGAGGTACCTCGTGCCTATTACTTTTTCCTTCCCGTGGTTGTGTCCTGCCGTTCATCTCCATGTTCCATTTTTCTTGAGCTGTGTGACGGGCAGAACAGCACAGAGGGATGTAGGAGAATTGGTTCTTTTTTGCTGCCCACCATAAGCCTGGCACTGACACTTGGTTAGAGCTGGCTGTAGGAAGCCTGATGCCGTGCAGGTTGTTTGCCAGCAGGCCCTCTTCACAAAGGGGAAAAAATCATCTCTGCTCTTTTGTACTGTTAAATCCAGGCAGAGAGTGTTATGGCTCCAGCCTCTTCCCTCAAAAAGCACAGTGGGCAGGGGCTGTCCCGACTCCAGGCTTGCCCCCAAGCGTAACTGGTGACAGACTTTGAGAGGGGGACCCTAGACCAGCTCCTGCCTTGAAACTACAGCTTCCCCGTTATTCACAGTAACTGTGATGTAAGAAATACTGGCAGATGGTCCCAGATCACTGGACACCTCTATCCCCTTCTAAAAGCACCTGAGACAAGCTACCAGGGTAATGCTTTTGACCGTTATAATTGGAATCTACTAACTCCTTAAGCTGCCCTTAAGGACTCGGGCGTTAGGGAGAGGCAGGGCAGCCAGGTTAGCCCCCGCCACAGCATGAGCTCTGCAGAGCAAAGAGAGAGGGGTGTCCCTGCCGTGGGCTGTGAGCAGAGTCCCCCCTCCCTGTATGTTTTGACAAGAGTACACATGAGCATTCTGGTCTGAAACTTTGTCATCTGGTCAGGATGGCCCAGGGCCAGCACCGTGAAGCAAGTCCTACTGTTCTCCTGCTGTAAAGGAGGTTTTGTTGAAAGTTAAAGAAGTTATTTATAAGAAATCTGTTTTATTAAAATCAGTTTGAAACAAAATTTGTTCCTGAGAGTCTCCACTATGAGAACAAATTGTATTAAGCCTTGTAATAATAACAAAGGACCAAGATGCACGTTCTTGCCTCGCTTGGGACACAGCGCGTGTCCAAGAGGGTGCATCTTTGAAAGGAAACTGACTGAGAAGCAGAATTGGGCACACAGTCTCCCAAGAGATAAACTTCTCCTCTGCCTGAAAAGAAAACGAGAGGAACTACAAAGAATTCTTACTGAAAAATAAGTCTGGATCCATCTGCTTCGTGAACTTTGTCCCCTGTGGAAATCACATTACCATCTTCTTTTGGGTTCAACAATCCAAGCCTCAGTCTTTCCACATAACTGCTGTATCCCAACTGTACAAGTAATAACCAACACCATCCTGTATTAGACACGCTAAAGCCAGGCTTATTTTATTCTTAAAATAAAAACAGCAGTAAAGTTGAAGGTTTTTGCTCTATTAAAAGACTCCGAAAATAAACATTTCCAGCAAATATCATATGTAAAGGGCTCTCCCCTTTAAGGCCACTCTATCTGGGTTTGCGCCTGGTAGAGCGTCTGCACCCAGCAGAGGTAAGACCGGCTGTCTCACCTTTGGCTAGGGAGGAAGGCTCTGCCTCTGCCTCCTGGCCTGCGTTTGCTGCCTCATTCTGTCCTAAACCCCCTCTGTTCCCTGGATCCTGGCAGTCGTCTGTGCCTTCCTGTTGCCTGGCTGCATTGGCTTCCTCCTCCTTAGACACAGCGTGTCCCAACAACTCCCCTACGGCGCGGTTCTCTTCAGGGAGCGGGCAATCGGCACTAGCGGTAGTGAACTTGCTCTCTTCCTGTAGATTTTCTTCTTCTACAACCACGATTCCGCACACGTCGTCAGTCACGCTGGCTAGGCTTTTCCCCTCTGCTACAGAGGTGGCCAGCTCACCCTTACCCTCCGGAGACCTCAAAGCTTGTTCTTGCAGAGCCGAGAGCTCCGTACCCTCCTTGTCTATCCCACAATCATCGTTCAACTTCTTGGTGTTATCTGCTGTTGTAGCAGGAGGCTGTTTCGGATCATCCAGCAATTGGGAGCTGGAGCCCTGGGAATGCAAAGGAGCCTCGGGGTAGGCAGCTGTGGCGCGATGCCTCGCTGCCTTGTATCTCTGCAAATACAAACAAACCAAACGTGAGAGACGAGCCCAGCTCAGCTCCTGTCACTGCAGCAAGTAGCAGCTGGTCCAGGAAAACCTGTACAAAAACAGTGGTGAGTGGCAGCTACAATCTGCAGGGGCACGGCTTGTCTCAGCAGCTCTCCTGGCCTGGCTGCTGAGGCTTTCAAGCAGAGAAGGGTCAGCTCCTGCGAGGAAAAGTGGCGATATTAAAAAAAACTGAAGTCCCTCTCACAGTACTCAATGCTGAGCGAGTGCATGGCAGACCTGTGGCTCTCCCGAGACAAAAAAATCAGGTTCTGGCAACTGTTAATCTCAGTCAGACTCAGGACTGTGTAGATGTAACAGTGCAAGTGATGGCTCTTGCTTCAGCTACTGCCAGGACATAACTCTGGGCACGTACCCTGGATACACGAGGCTACACAGCGCCCTCAGCCAGAGCTGTGATTTAACGTTCATCAGCCAAAGCAAGGTTGAAAGCTTAAGGTTTTTTCACTCTGTTGATACAATCTGTGCAGTCAGTGAAAGTGTTGACAGGAACACTAAGATATCAAGAATATCTTCTTGTTACAAGGCACTGAGGTTCTCTACTCAATAAAGGTAAGCATATCATCAATAAAATGACTCATTTGCACTTGCTATCGTGATGAACCAGTAGAGGTCTGTAAAGAGATTAAAATGGCTATTAGCCATTTTCAAGATGGGATTCCAGAAAAACATCAACTCTGTACAGCTATCTAACACGCAGCAGGGATCCGGTCTTCAAGACCCAGACAGAGCATGAGCTAAAGGAATAAAACAAAGCTCCCTCTTTTCCACAGCGGTTCCCTCCACAATCAGCTCCCTTGCAGCTTTCTGCTAACGGGTCCCTTTACTGGCACCAGCGTCAAACCTGACAATTTAAGGAAACTGTTTTGAGCTTTCACCGCTGCCTTAAGCAGCGCTACTGGAGTCTGCAATGTGGTCTGCACGGCAGACAGGCAGCTTTACACTGTAATTCAGTTTATCATTGCAGGTTTGTTCTTTCTTTCTCCTCAAATACTGGGATATGCACGGTATCGTAACACGCTGGAGCTACATCAGTCAAGTCATAATGCTGTACCTGAACTAAGCCAGGCGCAGGCGTGCCAGTTTGTTTTCAGAGCGATGCCGTGAACCGCCTCACCAGCGGACAAGTCTCTGCTTTGAAACCCTCTGCCGAGCTACTCTCCGAGCACCCCAGAAACTGGCAACGATTTAACTCAGACTGTGGCAACCCCAAGACACCTAGGCAGCCAAGAATAATAATTATCTGCCTGCTGACATTTAAGGTTGGACTCTCATCATCAATAATCCCTCCAGGTCACTCTGGCATCGATTTGAGGAGTGTCTGATTTCAGCTCTAAGTGGGCCAAAAGGAAGGCACACACACTGCTGCTGCAGTTTCACTCTTAAGCTGATCTAAAATAAGCCAGGAAAACTGCAAGCCTGAGTCCTTCATTCCCGAAATTACTAGCTGCAAGAGTGGGAGAGGATGAGCAACCATGAAGGAACAGCTGTGGTCTCCTCGTGCTCCTTGCCATTCCAAATCCACTGCTCTACGCGCTGGCTTCTGCAGCACCACAGCCCTTTCTGGAGGCAGTGAGGTTTGACTAGCAATAGTTAACCTGTCTGAAGACTAGCAGAAAAACAGTAAGATATTTTTTTTTTAAACACTAACAAAAGCTGGATACATCTGTGGTAGGGAAGCACAACGGCTTTTGCTGGAGCAGGTTTTGGGTGCAGGCAGAGGACAAAATCAGTGTGGGAGCCTCCCTCCTCGGCAGGGTGAGGGGACACCGCTCTCCTGCACGAGCAGGTCCCAGGCAGTGGCCACGGGAGAGGGCAGAGACAGCGCAAGCCCTGAGGACCCACCACAAGGTACTAATCCAAGCCCCTCACCCCCTGGCAAGTCAACGAGGACAGAACGATGGAGGCAGATTCCAGGCCAGCCCAGTAGGAAAAGCTTCTAGATACGAAAGCAGCAAGGGGCAATAGGGCTTCTTTAGGTGGAGCCAGTAAAGCAAAGGAGCAGCATCAGCTGGCAGAGCTTTGTGCTAAGGAGTTTCTAGGAAAGGGTAACAGACAGACAGACAGACTGACTTCCTGTTGCAGGCTGACCCTGGGGATCAAACGCTCTCATCAGCTTGTGGCTTCCATCACATAAAGAGTCTGTAAAGTTAAATTTCCAGATTTCTAAGGTGAATACCTGATTTTTACCAGGCCCCTTCACGGATGAATCACCCCCACAATTTTGGCTAGAGGAGCTGTTCCCGCAGTATCGCATGAAAAGATGCGAATACACCCCCTTTCTTTAAAAGGAACAGCCTCTGTCTCTTGTTCTTTCCCCATCTTGACCCACCTGTAATCTGTCTAACAGAGAAGAGGCCTAGACTGAACAACAGACTCCACAGGTTCAGCAAACAGAATAGACACTCTGAGAAGATTTCCAGCCAGAAATGGGCAACAAGATGACAGCAGCAGTAGCCAGGAAGCAGGACTGGACTGGTTTGAGATCTACAGTGGTGATGGGAGACAAACAGAGAGCACACCAGGAGAAAGCTATGGCACAACGGACACCAAGGATGATGGAAACGAACCAAAGACAAGACAGCTGACGTGGTGGATTTGCTTGAGGAGACACGCATGGGGGTAACAAATGCCAGGCCATGCAATCGCCAAAGGGTCTAACCTGAAAGTTCTCAAAATGCATCAGGGACTTGCAGTGTGCGAGCCGGGCAGCAGAGTCGCTATGGTAGAATTTGTGACACAGCCTGCAGAGGTAACCTGCGACGGGGACCAGAAAATCCAGGCCTGCGAAACGGGAGGGGAAGGGAAATCACAGATCACATTGAATGGAACTCAAATAATGAAAGCATGTTAAAAGGGAAGGGGAGGGAGGAAAAGAAAAGTGGAAAGCTTTGCTTCTGTTAATCAGGGATTTGCAAGATGACTTGCTGAATATCTCATCTTACCATGGAATGGCTGTGTGGTTGATATTCAGAGAGAAATCTAGCTGCCAGAGCAAAGAAACTACACAGAGCATTAAGGGGTGGGGGGAAAGGAAAAAAGAATACAATGGAAAACTACAGAGAACATGTGATCTAATGTAATGGGATCAAACCAAGCAGAAGACAGCAGGCGCGCAAGAGGAACACGCAGAGAACATTCACAGCATGAATCATTATTCCATCTGCCACACGATAGTGGAAGGTTACAGCGATATGGAAGATTGGTGTAAACAGAGCTCTCCTTGGGCACAAAACAGGCTCTGCAGAGCTGCCCTCCCCACAACACGAGTGGCCGCTAGAGGTGTGAAGTCAGAATCGCTTGCAGGGTGGGGACCAGAGACAGCCATCTGGAGGCAACACTGCCCACCAGTCCAGCAACATGTCTGAGTAACCGCTAGGTAGAGCGTGGGGGTTCTGAAGCGGAGGAAACATGCACAGTTTGGGCTCTGGCAGAGAGCGCGATACTGTCAGTACTGCTCAGTATCTCTATACAAGCTGCATTTCTGTTGGAAAGCATTCTATCAATATGCTTTCAGGCTCCATCTTTCCAGAGCATCCTTCATTTGCTACCTACTTTCTTCAGTACTCCTGCCCTACTTACTCCGTTTCCTACCTTAGTAAGGAACCTCATTCTTTCTTCTTCAAAGCAAAAGGCAGCTGACAAACATCGATCACATCCTTATGTTTTATCACACAGTAATAAAGCAACGTTTGGCTCTTTCTCCAGGCAGCAGTGACTTGCACCAGTCCGATGCAGATGCTGAGCACTACGGCCCAAGAACTCATTACAGCAGTAGGTAGAAACTGTCCTCTCTTACAGATACAGCACGTGGCCAGAGAAGGTTCTGTGGGCCTTTGTGTTTAACTCTGCTTGCTTACCATAGGCTGTGTCTGGACAATACTTCTCGCTTCCTTCGTAATCCTCCAAAGACACTTCCTTCAGCCCAGTCTGGAAACCAAAAGAACATTAGTGCCTACTGTATCTATGTCAATTCCCTTCCTGGGCTCTTACACTTTCCCAGTAAGCTTGGGAGCAAACCAGAGGATTCACATACCAGAGAAGGAGTTGTACAGCATCTGGTTAGGGCCAGATACAAAACCCAGTGTCAGGAGGCCAATTCATTACAAGGATTAAAAACGCCCCTTGCACTCCAACCCTGAAGTAGCTTAGCCATGCACCTCCTTCTTGGTTACTCCCCTCTAATGGGAAAATTATATCTACCAAGACAAACCTCCACACATACATTTGCTATGACACCAAGCTACTGCTGGGCTATCCAAAGAGACTATGCCAATGTCTTTGTCAGAAATTCTTTCCCTTGGAAAAACATTGCTTATGCTCCTCAACAAAGACACCTGTAGGAGCTGTACAGCACGGCAGAAACACGCTCCTGTATCTTTGCATCATCCTGTGCTCCGGAAGAACCCTAGAGCCCTCACCCTCCTGCTGTAGGGTACGAGGTTGACTGGATGCTTGAATCCCTGAGCTCAACCAGCCAAGACCAACTATGTCTCAGGATCCCACAACAGATTCTCAGATAGGTCATTCCTTCTTTTGCACAGCGTACCTGCTTGGCAGCAGAATCCTCATTCTCTATCAGCACTACATCAAGGTCTTCCTCCTCACCAGCTCCTCCCTCCTCCTCCTCCTCTTCATCATCATCATCTTCAAAACAGCCAACAGCATCCACTGTGATCAACTCCTCTGAATCTTCTGGGCTGCCCAACTCCTTCTCTCCCAGCCTCACCTGTCAGGCACAGAAAACAAGGATCAGATCCACTCTGAACTCTCCATTTAACCAAGGAAGCCCCCAGACTCTGAACAGACTGCATCTGATGAGTCGAAGGGACTGCAAGAGAGGCACAAAGCTATCTTGCTTCTAGACTCATCTAACTCCTTGTCCCTTTTTCACTCAATTTCTTTAACCTCTAACAATTGAAATCCAGCAAAAGATGGAAAATTAAAACAGGGTTGGAAGAACGCACATCTTCCTTCCATCCCTGCAATAGTCAGGGAAGCAGAAAGTTAAGCTGCTCCACAGTGTAGCTGCCTCCAGTCCTGCGCAGCTCTCCCCTCAGGCAGTATTACCTCTTTGGCTTTCTGTTTGTGCTCAGGGGACTTCATATGTTCCACAAACTTGCGAGGGGTCTTGAAGTGGCGGCTGCAGACAGTGCAGAAAGGACGAAGCGAGCGTTTGGCCAGCTAAGGAAAGGGGGACAATTCAAGTAAGTCACAAGAGGCACGACTTTGGAGGAATGCAGATAAATCTTGAGTCAAACAAAGTCAGAGTCCTGCATCTAAAACAGGGAGACTACAAAGAGAGTCATCTTTTTAGCGGAAAGGACTCCCTAGCTCTTATCCGTCAAAAAGATGGAAAACATGCAGAGTTAAATACGTGTGGCTTATAAAAGGTGTTCTGACACTTCTCCTTTAGGAGCTGATAAACATGGTGGCCCACCTAATTTTTAGCTTGAAAATTTCCAGGCCGCCCACCAATCCTTCCATTCAGTCGGTGAGTATGACAGGCCGCATTTCTTGAGAAAAGTCAAGAATTATAAACTAGAAGTGCTTCAGGCCACACTGACATAGCACAACAACTGGAGTTCTAACGGTGCTGGTGTTCAGAGGCAGGAGGTAGCGTGGCAGCGCCCTTAGACAGACAGGATGTTACTGGCAGAACTTCATGTGCATCTCTCCACTGCAATCACTTTGCCTTTGGTGCTTGGGGAGCAGGAGATGCCAGACACATCCACTCAGTCCCCACAAAAGGTCAGTGCAAAGACGAAATCCATGCTATGGTTGTTACCTTGTGTTCTTGGGTCCTGCGATGTTTGATTAGATCTCCTGTGAAGTGTATCTGACAAGTGTTACACCATCGCTGCTGGGTCTCTCTGAAATGACAACAGATATATCTGCAAGTCACACCTTTTGACGTTCTCCATGGAATACTGCAATCTGTTCTCGGCATTGTCTTCCCCAGAATTCCTATCTTTACAGGCTTGGATTTATCTTCTCCCCTTCACAGCCATTTGTAGGGGTTGCTTTAGCTCATGCTGACAAGAAGGTGCCAGTTAAAACAAGTCTCTGACCTGTTCTACTGTATTAAAAACTACACAGCAGGTCAAAGTCAACACTGGTGTCCTTCAGCAGGAAGAAAGTTGCCTGAAGGAGATTAAGGCCCCTGAAACCAGAGGGATTTTGTACCTTACGTAGAACCTAAGTGCACCCTGGTGCAGTGAGGAATTTTAGAACCCATGTAGGTCTGCATTCAGATTGTGTTTTCTAGCGCAGACCAACACTTACCCATCTTTCTCTGCCAGCACCTTCTCCTCCTTCACCATGGGCAGTAGCGAAACAAAACAAACATTGCTCATGTGCTGAATCTCCCCAAGTCGCTGCTGGTGCTGAATTCCAGCCATGTGGGACTGGAAATTCTGAGAGAGAGGTTAAGAGAAAAATCCATTTAAATGTATTCAAAAATACAGAAAATAATAGGTATGAGCTACGCTTTCCGTTCTCTCAACTGCTGTTTAACAATGAAATGGTATAAAAGCTTAAGAGCATGGCTGCCTGCGGATCCACCCACATTCGCTCTCTAGCAGGTTGCTTGCCAGCTCCTCAGGAGCGTTTCATTTTATCTGCGTGCTCGTCATCATTTTTTAATGTTCCTTGTTCCCGAAGCATAAGCCCTTGCAAACAAGTCTCCTGCTGCACCTCCCCATGGCAGCTGGCCATCCAATTCCCTTCTCTGGAGCACCCCTATCGCAGTCAGACCTGTGGATTTTTACCTGCTGACTGCAGCAGTTGGTCTTGCAGATGTAGCAGTAGAATTTAAGGACGGATTCAGGGCTGGGATCGGCTGTGCCCACCTCACAGGTCCAGTGCCCTGGTTTCAGAGCCGTTGTACTGATAGCTCTGCTCTCGCTGCTCTGCTGGATAGTCACTTTCAGTGAACCTCCAGAGCTTAACACCTGCCAAAAGGAGGAGTCAAGATTAAGTCCAATCTCTCAGTAGAAGACACTAAAAATGACAGCTGCTTTTTGTACACGACCTAAGCTCTCTACCCCTTAAGAAAACGCATTTAAGCTTGAATCCACAGGAGGCTGATCAGGAAGACTCTCATACACGCTCCTTCTCCCAGCACTGCTAAATCAGCGATCCCTGTGTTGCAGCACCAGGCCTATCAGTACAGAGGGTTGTTTCTGCACCCTCTCCAGAGACTGTGTCATCCAGCCTCTGGAGACTGGAGCAAACAACAAACTGGTAAGGGACACGACCAGCTCACATTTATCCTCTGCAGAACTGAAGGCAACTCAGCACCACACCTCATGGACTCTCAGCACCACACCTCATGGACTAAGGTACTCAAACAAGGGCAGGATGATACATTCGACCACATCAACTAATGTCTTAAATTATGGAAGACTGTCAAGTCGGATTCACACCATTGGTTAAATCTTTGTCTGCTTACAGATTTACGCAGCATAAGGTCCTGGTTTAACATCTAGCATGTGGGCAAGGTATTTCATGCAAAAGGCTCTCAGGTTGCTGGCTTCACCTGTGTCTCATTTGTCCAAGCCACCTTTCAAAAGCACAGACTCCCACATTTTGCTCTTGCCTGTTGTGACGACAAGTGCCACAGCAGCTGCATCTTTACTACCATCACCTGAATTTTTTCACATCTCTCTTCAGCAATATAAAGCACACATTTAGCTATGGCCCTCAATACATGTGTTTTTCAGTGGCTTTTTCAATTCAACTTTCGATCTTCCCAGATGAATACTGAAATCTTAACGAACCCCGGCATCCACAAACAGCCAGCAGTAGGTAAGGTACAGGCAAGGAGAGGTACAAAAGCAGCGAGTCAGAGCAGACTGCGCACTAATTGCAGACATATTATGCCTTATTGCCAGGGACAACAGCTTACAGCAGGAGACAGAGCTCCAGACGTGGGTGCCATCTGGTTCCCAGTGGCAACGGGCTTCTCTGGGATGAAGGGGGTGGTTGTATGTTCTGCACCACCCCAGACTGCAGAGACTGGTGTCTACTCACCTCAGGAGCCTTTGGTTCCTCAGAGAATTTCCTCTCTTTAGAGAGATCTTCAGCTGTATACTGCTTTGCGTTGCCTGTACCTAGGAAGAGAGAGTCCTTTTAGCTGCCTTAAATCAAAATAGCAATGACAGAAAAAACAAAGCAGCAGGTGAGTGAAGTCAGGGAGCTTTCCTCACAGTGCTGTTGGCCATAAGCCCAGCTCACAAACCTTTCTCCAAAGAAATCCTTATTAAAGAGGGAAAGTTCCCATCATTTGCATTTGGCAGGCAACAGGTTTTAGGGGTTGGGATTTGGTTCCTAGATTTTTCTCCTCCTTTCCCCATCCTGTATGACTGGAGGAAGGACATTTCTGGCAAGACCCACAGGATCTACGGGTGCAGTTCCAGCAAGGAGTGCCCTAAAAGTGCAAATCATGGTGTCCAGCAACTCACCATCAGCTTGGACATGGGTGCTTGACTCTTCCGCTTCCTTGCTGTCTGTTACATCCGCCAACGCAGACTCCTCAGTTACACTTCAAGGATATCAAGAAAATAACCTTATTTTCCATGTTACAGACAAAGAGATTCAGATTCAGACCAAGGCACAGGCTGGGGTCTAAGCTACCACACTCTCCACTAAATCCTCAAATCAACAAGCTACTGCAAGTGGTATTTCAGGCAAGGATTCAGCAGAAATAAATATAAACAACGAAGAGTGGGCATTCTAGAACAGATTCAGAAACAGCAGCCAAATAATTTAGAGGAGGAGGTTACAACTGATTTTTGGATCACTGCCTTCTCCTGCAAGAGGCCTGCAGGGAAATAAGTTCATACAGGAAATATTCTTAATAAGAGCTCCAAGAGCTCACTCCTGTCTTGATTGGTGACCTGCCGGGAAACTGCAATACCTGGCCAGTACTCCAGGCTGCTCTGTGTGTGAGGCACAGAGACCTCTCAGAGACTGACCAGGTTTTCAATGGCGTCTTACAGGGATTTCATTGTAACTGCCTGCTCTATTCACATCAGTTGTGTTTCGCTCTGGAGTCCCTACAGTTCTGCTTGTGGGGGAAGTGGAGCCGTACAAGACATCAATAAAAAAAAGACTTTGTTTTATTTGGTATTGGTGATCTGCTAAGGAGAAAAACTATCTGCTGAGAATAAATGGCTTCTTTGCAGAGGGCACAAAGTGCACTTTACAATGCCTTTCTCCATCCCCTATTTTTCTATCAGGGCTAACACTTTTCACCATGGCTTGAATGTATTCTCTCTCAGGCCAGCTCGGAATCCCACCCGCTGGTGCCCTTCTGCCAACAAGGAGCAGCACGTTCTACACAAGCAAGAACGCAGACCGTGCAGGTGCTGCATCCAGTGATCCAAACACGCACGCACCGCATAATTTACCAGATTGATAAGTGATAATGTAACTGGGTTACGTGGCTATAAATATGCAGCAGGGGTTGGGCAGTGCAAACACGAAGAAAACAAGAGTGGCTGGCATTAACATTATTTGTCAAGTGCTGCCAGCAGGCTCAACACTATACCACACACAGATGGTGACAGCACTCCAGGGCAAGGGTTTGCAGTCTAAACTGCAAATCTAAGGAGCAATCTAAGGGAGCAAAAGCCATCACGAGCATGATCTAAGGAGGAAATGGTATTATATGGATACTTGTCAGGCCATGCTAGAAGTGGGTGTTCAAGGAGGATTTGAAGATGAGTGCTTTCTGCACTGGAATGAGGATGTTGTTCCAGGCATACAGATGGTACATAGGAGAAAAGGCAGAAGTGGGAAAAACCTGAAATGAAGAAGGAGGCTGGTATCCCTGGCCAAAGGGAAATGGAACAATGAAGCATGAAACAAAAGTTTGTGACATGGATAGGGGGAATGCCCTTCTCATCTGTGAAGGACAATATGAGAATGGTAAACTATTTCTTTTTCCAGAGATCCATCATCTGTTCTTTGGAAGTAAGCAGAAACACTTCAAAAAAAAAAACAAACCCTAAGGAATTGTCTATTCTAAGTAAATATCAGCCATAATATATGCATCAAATCTGGCAATCCCCAATTACTGCTTAGGAAAGGATTTTCCTAATAGCAAGCTCGCTGCAGTGAGATCTGTCATTCCTCAGACTTGATTCTTTTTTTCAGTGTATGTAACAGGACTTTGATTAATACCCTACTAAATATTAATGTAATTAAAATTAAATTAGCTTTGGCAAACAGATTAACAAAGCATATGCTCAAATGCATTCGACTTAGCTTTAATTGAATTTATTCACTTTCTGGCTAATCAGAGTCCGTAATTCACGATGGTCCCTGCTCACGTAGCATTTATCACTCTTTAATATTTTACATGATCAAGGTAGTACCTGAACATCAAAGTAATCCCGGAATACTCTCCCTAAAGCTAGCCATTAATCTCTAATCTACAGACAGGAAACAGAGAGGTGAAGAAACTTGTCTGAAACCACGCAGTAAATTGTTAACAGGGAAGATAAGAGGACCCAGGAGCCCTGACTCATAGTCATTAACATATGTTGGAGAATTCTTAAATCAATGCCTCCAGAAATCTGTATTCACTCCCTCCTCTTCTTCCTCTGCACCAGCTAACAGCGACCGTTCTGGGAGAGGTTCGGCACCGTACAGATGGCACCAGGAGCTCCGTGATGTGCCTTCCCACTAGATGGCAATGCAGCCTTGTCTGTTCCTTCCTGCACCAGGAGAGGCAGGGAGTGCCAAGATGGGCCTGCCATGGCCAACATGCCTGCGCTGCGCATCCCTTGCGGATAATAGGATTGCCTTTGTCTATTTTTACTCAGCAGACAGGGGTATTGGCAAGACAATCTTTCCAGAAGGGATACAGAACTCACCACTCATGGATACAGGCTTGGATACTAGGGAGTATTGATTGCCTTCCTTTTCTCATTCCTTTAAATAAAGTATCCTCTCCTACACCGACTATAAACTAACATATTCCAAGGCTTTTCCTCTCTGCCGACACATGGTTGCTCATTTCCTTTTTTGACATTTGGGGAAGAAAATTAGAGAAATATATCAGAATAGAAAAGAACTCTCTGTTTCTCACAAGAATCCTGGCAGGAGAACACATGAGCAAACTCCACTTTATTGCACATTTACACGAGCTGCATCTTATTTTTCATTCCCATAGTTGGATCACCAGATCCAGAGACCCTACAATCCTGGATCTCAGCATCATGAGATTTTCTGAATTGTCCACAAGCATCTGAAATACCTCCTACATGCTAGACATCAGGCCAGTACAGTACAGCCCTAATTATTAGAAAATAAAAATAGACAATAATTCTAAATCCAGTAACTATTTCAATCCCCCATTCAATAAATACCTTTTCAGTCTTTTTGCTGCAGGCTCAGTGTTCAACACAGATTCTGTTGGAATTCTTGGCTCTGCAGGAACACAGAGGGAGATCTCCTTAGCAAAGCAGATCATGCTGCCTTGAGCATATTCCCTAACTGAATGCCCAATGACAATAAAGCTCTGTTAAAATCTACCTGACAGCAATCATTTAATCAGGTAATTTTCCCCACAGCATACACACCGGTCACAACATCGTCATATGCCTGCATTTTTACATTTGGCACTCTTCAGTCAGAAATAACACTCCCCACATTCCCACATCTGACACTGCAAGAGATTCAATGCCAGCAGTTTCTGTTCTGACAACTGGAGCACAAGTGCTCTTTCAACTCCTCTTTTCCTTCGCGTGTCGATTGCAACTGGTTCTGCTCGATACGTGTGACTCCATGAGATGCTGAGTTCAGCACAGGTACTACAATGTGGAAGCTTTAACATAAAACCAGCTTTATTTCCCCTCCACCCCCATCTTAAATGGGGTCCTCTGTAAAAGTGACTTCAGAGAGGCTTCCATGCAAGAAATATGAAAATAGTTTATAAAATCCCAAAATATCCAGGGAAAAAAAGTATACATGAAGCACATAGCAGGGGGCTGCTACAGGCAGTTTATTTACAATTAGAGTGAAATGTAGATGACTAGGACTAAAGCCATCTCCCGTCCTTACTGCAGGAATAGCAAAGAGAAGTTTATAATGTCTAGAAGCATTTGTTTCTCTAAAGGCTGCCCTTTACCTGTGGATGGCGAGTTGTTCTGCTCTGACTTTGTGTGCACTCCCTCTGGGATTTCCATTCTCTCATCACCTTGTGTCTGAGATGAGGAGCCAGGATCCAGTTCCCGCTTCCTGTCAGGGACCCTCTGGAAGTCCTGCAATGGGTAGAGAGTCACTGCCAGCTCTCAGTCCTTCCTCAAACCAAACACACTGCCCAGAGCAACGGACTTTTACTGTGGGACAGGAACAGGAATTCCAGCACGTGGCAATGGAAGAGATGGATTACAACAGACTGTTCTGCTTCAGGCAAGTTTATGTGGTTAAACAGAGCAACAGACTTGAATTCCACAGGCAGACCATGACACTTCTCCAGTGCTTTAAGTAGCAGCTTTAGGAGACCCAGCTGCTTGCAGAGAGTAGGATCACTTTAGAGGGGCTCTGGCAAGAGGCGCATGGGCAGGGAAAAAGAATAGTTCCAAATAATCCCCTTTCATTTTGACTCTGGAGAAAAGACAATCCAAGAGTGGAAGTCTACCTTATCCAGCACATCTTTCTGACAGAATGGGACCAAACATGCAAAAGCTAATCAAAGAGGAGGGAAATACCAGCCAATTAAACCAAGAACCATTTCCAGGATACAAAACAGGCCTTAATGGTGGAAAGTGAGAAAGGTTTTTACAAAAAAAAAATAATTGTAGATTTTACAAAATCCACAGGAACAAATACGATCTTAGAAGGAGGGAAAATAGCCCAAAAAGGCAGAGTGACGCATCCATGGTAGGAGCAAGTCATTTGGGAACAATAAACTGCTTTGGAAGGCTAATGGGGCAGAACTCTGGCCTCTGCAAAGAGTAAAGCACTCAGCCAGGATTTCTTCTATCGCAATTACTCTGAAGCTGGTAATTCTAAAGGCTCTTTTTATATCTTAGGTTTAAACAATTCTGCTATGAGGAATTCTCTCTTGGGCAAGAAACCTTTGCATCATAAATGTAAATATGGACCACAAGAACCTTAGGGATGGACTTATTTCTACATTTCTGTGTCAGCAGGGTGGTGCAAAACGTAGTTTTCACTGTAAGGCTCTGTCCTTTCTCTTTTGTTCTCCACCTACAATACAGTCAACTGCTGCAAGTGCAAAAGGAACACCAAGCTCCCAAATGGTTGGAAACCACAAGCCCACCTTGCGAAAGGTCCGGTTCTGCCGCTGGAAAGGAAGGTTGGGGAAGCCCAGCCGAGCTGGCTTTAATGAGACCCCAACAGGTGGTGGCCCCAGGAGGGAATGTCTTGTAGCCTGAGGGAAAAACTGCTGCAATGCTGGCGCTGTCATGTTAAATCCACGCAGGTTTCCTATAAATGCAAACACACAGCGTATCACCACCCTGCAGCGTGCAAAGGAGAGAGAAAATCTTCCACCTGTACGAGCAGCAGGTAGAGAGGGGAAGGGCTCCTCCGCCCGAGAGCCTGTACTTTACTGGGCACCATACGGGTGCTCTGTGCTCTACCCTCTTCAGCACCCACCAAATAATTTGATGTGATAGCAACTATTACCATGTATCAGACTATTTAACTATAATTGTCACTGCAGGCTAAGATCATTAGAGCAATTATTTGATCTGAGCACACTAGCGCTTGTGTTTGCAATGAACAAGGTCTCATTTTATAGAAATTGTCTGTAAAAAAGGAAAATTCATGCCACATTGGTGCAGCTGGCAGCTCCCACCATAGTACAGATGCTGTTCAACACAAGCCAGTAACAGCGTTTCATTTGAAACAACACTGGACTTTTCAAACAAAATATTCCAGAGTCCTCTCTGCCACCTGGTTGTCATGCAAGTTCAACATGTCAACCTAAATGCTGACACTTGAGACTCTGCCATTTCCAATTATAATGCTCTGCTTTCTGAACAGTTCTTTTCAGCATCCACAGACTATTAACTAAGTCTCAACGATTTCTCACGAAGGCAGTCCTTGCTATCCCCATTTCAGGGGTGCGAGAATGGAAGTGACCAGATGCCTCAGCTACACCCCCTGAAACTGTCCACCATTCTGGGAACCTGGATTTATATTGCAAATTTTTTACCTCACACTTGAATTAGCGCATACTCTGGCTTCTTCGAAGCTGTCAAAAGAGGCCAGAGAAGTTTGGAGACAGGCACCCCAAAATCTGAAAAACCAAGCTACACTGTTTAAACCCTGCAACACAAAAGGAAGTAGTCCCCTATGCTTGTCTTCAAAAGTAACCTAATCTCTTATTATTTACCATAAATAATCTCTTGCTGTAAAAAGCCACAGCTAGATTGAAAGGAAACCTAGAAGGCAAGAAGTTATCTCCTACTCTCGTTTAAATACCTTTAAATAACCATACATCCACCTCAACTTGAAGTATTTATATTTTCCTATTCCCGTTGCTGAAGCCACATACAGCCAGTTAATTATTTATGCTGATGCTTCCCAGGTACAGAAGTACTACAGCATCAGATATTCTTACATGTAACCCAAACCTGAATGACCAAAAAAATTCAGATCCCTAAGAAGGGCCACACTGGACATTGCAATCACATGACATGTTACCTGTAGCTAGCTGATGTGGGTTATTGAAAGAGAAGTCACAACTCAACTCTGCACGTAGAGGTGGAAAGAGGAAAAATGCTAAGTCAAAGCGCATGTAGAGTGTTCATTAACACACCTTATCCTGCTTATCGTATCTAATTTGCCTCAGGTCCCTGGCATACTATTTAAATACAACTTCTCAATAAGAGATTTTGCTTTAGGGAAAAGGTCAGCCCACGCTAACATCAAACATATCGGAAAGGGGTATGGCTGACTCGAGCAGTCAGACTTTTTGCCTGACACAAATACATACACCAATCTTCAGAGCGGGGCTTGCCCTTTTTCACTGCCAGTTTCCCTACAACCTGAGAGAGATCTGTAGAGAGCCACTGGAGTCACTAGAGAGCCCTCCCGTTAAATGGGCAAGAGAGAACAAAAGGAGCCTTAACGACATGCAGAATAAATCTATTGTCTTCACATCTGGGCATGATTCACAGGCAAGGTTAAAATTGTGGGCATTAATCTAAACTCGGCACTTTAAAACTATCCCAGGTACTGATACTCTGTGTTGAAAAGAGCTGTCAGGTTAAGACGTAAGCAAAAATAAAAATATAGCTTTATTCCCAATATCTTTATGTTAGCAATGTTATTGCTAAGGCAGCTTCATAAATTTGTTTTGAAAACATCACATCTGGCAAAAAATCCACTTGTGGAAACACAGTGATGGAAGAACAGTAATATTATCCACCACACAAATGACAAATCATTTCAGGGAATAGGAAATTCACAAGGTGATTGAAATCCAAACCATTTTCCACCACAATATACTTCATTTGTTTGTACTGTGCTAAGTTTTGACAAAGACAAGCATATACTGCAAACACGGTTGGCACATGTGAAACAGACAACGAAATAAATTGTTTTAGCCTTCCAACCAAGAAAGACAAACAAATAATAAAAATCTAAGTATTTTATCTAAATATATTGACGGAAGAATATACTCTCTCCACCAAGTCTAAAAGGGAAAGCACATATTTAGTATCTAACCTGACACCTTCTAGTGCTATTCCCAGTTGCGAACAGTTGGGCACGTGGGATTTTCAACAACTGAAGAACCTCTGTGATGTGAAATATGGACAAATTACAAGAGAAAGAAACCAACAAAAAAAGACAAACGGAACTGCCAAATACAAGGACTGCACTGGTTTGGCAAGAAATAACCATGCTATGGTTTCAGTCCATGAAGGATGATTAAATAACTCCAATAAGGAAGCGTCTCCCATAACGACAGTACCTTGCATCTGCTGCATGAGTAAGGCCCGCTGAAGCATAGGATTGGCATTGAGCAGCGATGGTTGATTTGTTGCCCGTAAGCTCAGCATCTGTTGCTGTTGCGGTGGTGGCAAACCCCTGGAAAAGAAGGCATTAATCATAAGAACCCAATAAGAACAGTACCCTTCAACTCCAGGCACCTAACAAGTATAAAAGAGAGGAGGAAGGAACAGCTGAAATGCTGATATACAGGCATTAAAAGATACCATACACCGGCACTGTATCCTCTTTCTTCCACTCTCCTGGAATTTCCAAAGCTGACAGATTGTCTATCAAGGAATTTGAGGTCAGAGAGAACTCCTTAGCACCAAGCCCACATAAAGCCTGTCAAGCAGCATAAAAAAAGCCCAGGAGCTGACTGCAGTTCTACAGAATTATGCAGCACTCGTCAGTAGAAACGAGTGATCTAGATCAGCACCTACATTTAACACAACAACAAAAAAGAAGTTTTAAAAACCAGGGAGTTTTCTCAGTAGCTTAAAGCACATTTTTCCAAAATTGATGCCTCCCACAAGGAGCCAGACAGGCCATAACTGCAAATGGTGCCCCCTAACTGCGAGAACCGGATGGAAAAATAAAGCACAGCCTTCATATTTAAAACACGAGGAGGAAGAAGCGAGCGGAGAAGGACTCTCCAGTCCTAAGGAGGGTGGAGCAGACATGAGAGAAAAGTCTGAAGAAACTGGCAGGCACTTCTTCAGGCGATTGCAAGGTCAGGCCCACCTCTAAGCACGACTGCTGACACAGCTCTATCTGTTAGGGCTGTAAAGAGGGACAAACATGGATCAAAATATCCACACTGACAAAAAAACACCCCAACCCTCCTAACAGCATTTATGGCAGCTCATCTTCACGTTTGCTGCTCCAGATTGATCCAGTCTCAGAGCTGAGATATTTATACCAGAAAAGTCGTACTTTTAAAGGTGTAAGATGCATCCATGCTATCTTGCAGTCACTCCCATACTGGCATTTTAAGGGCAGCTTTGTTTATAGTACAAGATGTAAGAAAATGGTAAAAAAAGATTGGAGATATTTGTGTTTCTCACAGAACAGAAAGATTCCCACGTTTACCTCAGAGATACATGCCTTATATGGATAAAATAATTACTATAATTTATTAAATAAGGAATTAATTTTCTTCTTAAATTCACCCCCATTGCTTTGAATTTCCAGAGGCTTTACAGAGAACAGTAACTGCAATAAATGCATCATCTCAGAGAATTTGTGTTAGTTCTACACATCTCAGCTCGTCGGAGACAACTACTCCTACCTAAGACAGTTATTTTACCTATTGCGTTTTTTAGGAAAGCCCCGGCTATTTGCCTTTTCATTTCTGTCATTTTTCTTTTAACAAACAAAACATGATTTTCTCCACCCCCACCCCCCAGCACTCAGTCACATCCCCAGCGCTGGTGCCACCGCAGAAATAAGTTCAATAATCTCACCTAGGCCAGGAGACCCAGCCCGAGAAAGAACAAAAATAAATAAATAAGTGAAGTCCGATAATAAAATAAAGTGTGTGTCTCTACTCAGGGCGGCTCGGTTCGGTGCGTACGAGCATTTCTGCGGGAGAAGGCGTTTTCCCCCCAGCCCCCTCCGAGCCCCCAGCCAGGAGGAGGGTCGCCCGGCCCAGGAGCATCCCCCCCCCTACCCGGGGTCGCCCCCGGGGACTCCGCGGCATCTCCGGGGGGCAAGAGGAGTCGAACGGCCGCGGCAGCACCGGCAGCCCCCGGCCCGCCCGGCCGCCCCCCTCAGGCACCACTCCCCTGCTCCCCGAGGCCTCCAGCCCCCCGGGCTCTGCCCCGGCGGCGGCCTGCGGCCCCCCACGCTCCCGTCTCCCTTTGTCGCCTTCCCCGCCGGGGGAGGACAGGCCCGCAGCCAGCCCCGCTGCGGCTTTGGCGGGGCCAGGAGGGACGGGAGGCGGAGGAGAGCGGTCCCCCGGGGCAGGCCCCAGATCCCCGGCCTCGCGTAGCGGCGCTTACCGGCCTCCCTGCTGCGCCGAGGGGTGGTGGTGCTGCTGCTGCTGGAGGAGGTGCTGGAGCTGCAGCAGCTGCTGCTGGAACTGCTGCTGGTTGAACATGTCTGGGGAGCTGCGAGCGGGGCCAGCCTGAGACAAAACACGGGAGGGCGAGGGAGGCACCGGTTGCGGGGCTGGCGCCTACCAGCCCAGCAGCCATTGAGCAGGGGAGCCGCCGCCGCCGCTGCCGCCCATTCATTCACTGAGCCGATCCCCCCCAGCCTCCTCCTCCTCCTCCTTCCCCCCGGGGTCATCGCAAGCAGCAGCTTGTGGAGGAGGTTTCCAAACCCCACCTCCCCAAACCCCGCTCCCCACCCTCTCCTGCCAGCCCAGCCCGCCCCGCTCCCCGCAGCCCCTTCCCTTCCCCGCCGGCACTCACGGCGTTCACCGCTCCCCGCCGGCCGCCTCCATCTTCCCCGCCGGGGACAATAACCACCTGCCCGGCCCCCGGCAGGGCTGGAGGAGCCGCCCGCTCCCGCAAGGTGCGGGATCAGCCCCGCAAACCCCGCTCAGGTTGCCCCATCTCGCAGCACCTCCGTGTCTCGTCCCCGGCAGGGCGAGAGGAGCGGGGTCCCCTCTCCCCGGAGAGGGCTGGGAGGGGACGGACACCATCTGTGCAGGGGGAATGGAATAAACGGCTGGAGAGGGGGAGCAGATGGCTTCCAACAGCGTGGGTTTTCTGCTCTTTGTTTTTTGGTTGGTTTTTTTTTGTTTGTTTTTTAATAGTCCAGGGGAATCTTTGGTAACCATCTTGCCAAGGAGATGGAAAAAACCCAACACAGCCTCTGGCCATTCCCTGTGGCCACATCCCGGCAAG